>JBBPBX010014280.1:0-18957 GCA_038048925.1 Garcialebias charrua
TTTTTGCCACGCCCCCAAAATACGTAATTTTTCACCAGTCCTGACGAGTCCGCCAAATTTGGTGAGTTTTCGTATATGATAAAGCCTCCAAAAGGCCACTTCTTTGGGGGGAATAAAAATAAAAATAAAAAAAATAAAAATAATAAACACTACAATTACAATAGGTCCTTGCAGCGCTTCGCTGCTTCGGGCCTAATTAAAGCTGCAAGCAGCATTGAGGCCCGAAGCAGCTTAGCACTGCTCGGACCTTATTGAGGCGACCACGCGAGCTCCAGCTCGTCCGCTCGGTCGCCATTTCGAAGTCTCTCGTGTCTACTCCGCACCAGGGGTGCACACGCACAATAAATCTGGTTCAGATCGGATGATGTCTCACTGAGATATAACAGTTTGAATAATCTAGGGGGCGCTCTGGAGTCACATGTTAAACCACAATATCAATGTGTCCACAAGGGCTCACTGATGATGCACAATAAATCTGGTTCAGATCGGATGATGTATCACTGAGATATAACAGTTTGAATAATCTAGGGGGCGCTCTGGAGTCATATGTTAGCCCACCATATCAATGTGTCCACAAGGGCTCACTGATGATGCACAATAAATCTGGTTCAGATCGGATGATGTATCACTGAGATATAACTATATAAATAATGTAGGGGGCGCACTTGAGTCAAATGTTAGCCCACCATATCAATGTGTCCACAAGGGCTCACTGATGATGCACAATAAATCTGGTTCAGATCGGATGATGTATCACTGAGATATAACTATAGAAATAATGTAGGGGGCGCACTTGAGTCAAATGTTAGCCCACCATATCAATGTGTCCACAAGGGCTCACTGATGATGCACAATAAATCTGGTTCAGATCGGATGATGTATCACTGAGATATAACTGTAGTAATAATATAGGGGGCGCTATGGAGTAAAAATTTACATAACATTATCAATGTGTGTCGAAGTGTTCACTGATAAAGCACAATAAATCTCGTGCAGATCGGATAATGTATCACTAAGATATAACTGTAGTAATAATATAGGGGGCGCTATGGAGTAAACATTTACATACCATTATCAATGTGTGTCGAAGTGTTCACTGATAAAGCACAATAAATCTCATGCAGATCGGATAATGTATCACTAAGATATAACTGTAGTAATAATACAGGGGGCGCTATGGAGTAAAAATGTACATACCATCATCAATGTGTGTAGAAGTGTTCAGTGATGAATCACAATAAATCTCGTGCAGATCGGATAATGTATCACTAAGATATAACTGTAGTAATAATATAGGGGGCGCTATGGAGTAAAAATTTACATACCATTATCAATGTGTGTCGAAGTGTTCACTGATAAAGCACAATAAATCTCGTGCAGATCGGATAATGTATCACTGAGATATAACTGTAGTAATAATATAGGGGGCGCTATGGAGTAAAAATTTACATACCATTATCAATGTGTGTAGAAGTGTTCACTGATGAATCACAATAAATCTCGTGCAGATCGGATAATGTATCACTAAGATATAACTGTAGTAATAATATAGGGGGCGCTATGGAGTAAAAATTTACATACCATTATCAATGTGTGTCGAAGTGTTCACTGATAAAGCACAATAAATCTTGTGCAGATCGGATGATGTATCACTAAGATATAACTGTAGTAATAATATAGGGGGCGCTATGGAGTAAAAATTTACATACCATTATCAATGTGTGTCGAAGTGTTCACTGATAAAGCACAATAAATCTCGTGCAAATTGGATAATGTATCACTGAGATATAACTGTAGTAATAATATAGGGGGCGCTATGGAGTAAAAATTTACATACCATTATCAATGTGTATAGAAGTGTTCACTGATGAATCACATTAAATCTCGTGCAGATCGGATAATGTATCACTAAGATATAACTGTAATAATAATATAGGGGGCGCTATGGAGTAAAAATTTACATACATTATCAATGTGTGTCGAAGTGTTCACTGATAAAGCACAATAAATCTCGTGCAGATCGGATAATGTATCACTAAGATATAACTGTAGTAATAATACAGGGGGCGCTATGGAGTAAAAATTTACATACCATTATCAATGTGTGTAGAAGTGTTCACTGATGAATCATAATAAATCTCGTGCAGATCGGATAATGTATCACTAAGATATAACTGTAGTAATAATATAGGGGGCGCTATGGAGTAAAAATTTACATAACATTATCAATGTGTGTCGAAGTGTTCACTGATAAAGCATAATAAATCTTGTGCAGATCGGATGATGTATCACTGAGATATAACTATAGAAATAATGTAGGGGGCGCACTTGAGTCAAATGTTAGCCCACCATATCAATGTGTCCACAAGGGCTCACTGATGATGCACAATAAATCTGGTTCAGATCGGATGATGTATCACTGAGATACAACAGTTTGAATAATCTAGGGGGCGCTATGGAGGCTATTTGCTAATTAGCATAAACACCTGTTCAAGGGGTGGGTAATGATCGATCATAATGATTTTGGTACTCCTCAGATCAAATCTGTGGAGTTTAGAACCAAACGTATGGTGACGGCGTTACGTCTTACTTCGCCACGTCACCACGCCCACTTGCTCCACCCAAAACGAACAGTGCTGGAAAGCTTGTTACACCACCATGTCTTCGGTGACTGGATACAATGTCACGTTGATTAGGTAACAGGGATCCGATATGGACCGTTCAACGTAAAACTTTACACTTCCTGTTGTCAGGGGGCGTGGCTTAAGTGATGTCATGATTTGACCATACAGTTTTGCAGGGGACCGGATGTGGGTCAATCACTGAAGGTTTGATGTATTAGACAGTTTTCGTGTAAGAGCTGTAAGCGTTTCGTTTTTCATGGCGAGATGTCCAACTTTGAGGTCTGGCCCCGCCCCTTCAGCATGCATGAAAACGCACAGTTTTGATAACATTTGTTCCCCCGTGCCTTATAAAGAAACTGGCCAAGTTTGAATCAAATCGAGCGAAATCCCTAGGAGGAGTTCGTTGAAATGCAGAGGCTGTAAACGGCCAAAAAGGGGTGAAAATTTGGTCATCGTTCCAAAATGGCCGCCTTACCATTTATCGTACAACATTGGTGCCAGAGGGTTTTCTGTGCATCTTGGTGAGTTGGACAAGTGTACCAAATTTCATGATTCTACGTCAAACTAAGGTCAATGCAGAGGGTATTTTGAATATTTCTAGGGGGCGCTCTTGAGCCGTTTCTGTAGCGATTTGCAAATTAGCATAAACACCTGTTCAAGGGGTGGGCAATGATCGATCATACTGATTTTGGTACTCCTCGGATCAAATCTGTGGATTTTAGAACCAAACGTAAGGTGATGGCGTTATGTCTTACTTCGCCACGTCGCCACGCCCACATGCTCCACCAAAAACGAACAGTATTGGAATGCTTGTTACACCAACATGTCTTCGGTCACTGGACACAATGCCACGCTGATTAGGTAACAGGGGTCCGATATGGACCGTTCAACGTAAAACTTTACACTTCCTGTTGTCAGGGGGCGTGGCTTAAGTGATGTCATGATTTGACCATACAGTTTTGCGGGGGACCGGATGTGGGTCAATAACTGAAGGTTTGATGTATTAGACTTTTTTCGTGTAAGAGCTGTAAGCGTTTCGTTTTTCATGGCGAGATGTCCAACTTTGACGTCTGGCCCCGCCCCTTCAGCATTCATGAAAACGCACAATTTTGATATCGTTTGTTCCCCCGTGCCTTATGAAGAAACTGGCCAAGTTTGAACCAAATCGAGCGAAATTCATAGGAGGAGTTCGTTCAAATGCGGAGGCTGTAAACGGCCAAAAAGGGGTGAAAATTTGGTCATCGTTTCAAAATGGCCGCCTTCCCATTTATTGTACAACGTTGGTGCCAGAGGGTTTTCTGTGCATCTTGGTGAGATGGACAAGTGTACCGAATTTCATGATTCTACGTCAAAATAAGGTCAATGCGGAGGGTATTTTGAAAATTTCTAGGGGGCGCTCTTGAGCCGTTTCTGTGACGATTTTTGCCACGCCCCCAAAATACGTAATTTTTCACCAGTCCTGACGAGTCCGCCAAATTTGGTGAGTTTTCGTATATGATAAAGCCTCCAAAAGGCCACTTCTTTGGGGGGAAGAAAAAAAAAAAAAATAATAATAATAATAAACACTACAATTACAATAGGTCCTTGCAGCGCTTCGCTGCTTCGGGCCTAATAAACACTACAATTACAATAGGTCCTTGCAGCGCTTCGCTGCTTCGGGCCTAATAAACACTACAATTACAATAGGTCCTTGCAGCGCTTCGCTGCTTCGGGCCTAATTAAAGCCGCAAGCGGCGTTGAGGCCCGAAGCAGCTTAGCGCCGCTCGGACCTTATTGAGGCGACCGCGCGAGCTCCAGCTCGTCCGCTCGGTCGCCATTTCGAAGTCTCTCGTGTCTACTCCGCACCAGGGGTGCACACGCACAATAAATCTGGTTCAGATCGGATGATGTCTCACTGAGATATAACAGTTTGAATAATCTAGGGGGCGCTCTGGAGTCACATGTTAAACCACAATATCAATGTGTCCACAAGGTCTCACTGATGATACACGATAAATCTGGTTCAGATCGGATGATGTCTCACTGAGATAGAACAGTTTGAATAATCTAGGGGGCGCTATGGAGTTATATGTTAACACCATATCAATGTGTCCACAAGGGCTCACTGATGATGCACAATAAATCTGGTTCAGATCGGATGATGTATCACTGAGATATAACTATATAAATAATGTAGGGGGCGCACTTGAGTCAAATGTTAGCCCACCATATCAATGTGTCCACAAGGGCTCACTGATGATGCACAATAAATCTGGTTCAGATCGGATGATGTATCACTGAGATATAACTATAGAAATAATGTAGGGGGCGCACTTGAGTCAAATGTTAGCCCACAATATCAATGTGTCCACAAGGGCTCACTGATGATACACAATAAATCTGGTTCAGATCGGATGATGTATCACTGAGATATAACTGTAGTAATAATATAGGGGGCGCTATGGAGTAAAAATTTACATAACATTATCAATGTGTGTCGAAGTGTTCACTGATAAAGCACAATAAATCTCGTGCAGATCGGATAATGTATCACTAAGATATAACTGTAGTAATAATATAGGGGGCGCTATGGAGTAAACATTTACATACCATTATCAATGTGTGTCGAAGTGTTCACTGATAAAGCACAATAAATCTCATGCAGATCGGATAATGTATCACTAAGATATAACTGTAGTAATAATACAGGGGGCGCTATGGAGTAAAAATGTACATACCATCATCAATGTGTGTAGAAGTGTTCAGTGATGAATCACAATAAATCTCGTGCAGATCGGATAATGTATCACTAAGATATAACTGTAGTAATAATATAGGGGGCGCTATGGAGTAAAAATTTACATACCATTATCAATGTGTGTCGAAGTGTTCACTGATAAAGCACAATAAATCTCGTGCAGATCGGATAATGTATCACTGAGATATAACTGTAGTAATAATATAGGGGGCGCTATGGAGTAAAAATTTACATACCATTATCAATGTGTGTAGAAGTGTTCACTGATGAATCACAATAAATCTCGTGCAGATCGGATAATGTATCACTAAGATATAACTGTAGTAATAATATAGGGGGCGCTATGGAGTAAAAATTTACATACCATTATCAATGTGTGTCGAAGTGTTCACTGATAAAGCACAATAAATCTCGTGCAAATTGGATAATGTATCACTGAGATATAACTGTAGTAATAATATAGGGGGCGCTATGGAGTAAAAATTTACATACCATTATCAATGTGTATAGAAGTGTTCACTGATGAAACATATTAAATCTCATGCAGATCGGATAATGTATCACTAAGATATAACTGTAATAATAATATAGGGGGCGCTATGGAGTATGCTATGGACTGATGATGCACAATAAATCTGGTTCAGATCGGATGATGTATCACTGAGATATAACTATAGAAATAATGTAGGGGGCGCACTTGAGTCAAATGTTAGCCCACAATATCAATGTGTCCACAAGGGCTCATTGATGATACACAATAAATCTGGTTCAGATCGGATGATGTATCACTGAGATATAACTGTAGTAATAATATAGGGGGCGCTATGGAGTAAAAATTTACATACCATTATCAATGTGTGTAGAAGTGTTCACTGATGAATCACAATAAATCTCGTGCAGATCGGATAATGTATCACTAAGATATAACTGTAGTAATAATATAGGGGGCGCTATGGAGTAAAAATTTACATACCATTATCAATGTGTGTCGAAGTGTTCACTGATAAAGCACAATAAATCTCGTGCAGATTGGATAATGTATCACTGAGATATAACTGTAGTAATAATATAGGGGGCGCTATGGAGTAAAAATTTACATACCATTATCAATGTGTGTAGAAGTGTTCACTGATGAATCACAATAAATCTCGTGCAGATCGGATAATGTATCACTAAGATATAACTGTAGTAATAATATAGGGGGCGCTATGGAGTAAAAATTTACATACCATTATCAATGTGTGTCGAAGTGTTCACTGATAAAGCACAATAAATCTCGTGCAGATCGGATAATGTATCACTAAGATATAACTGTAGTAATAATACAGGGGGCGCTATGGAGTAAAAATTTACATACCATTATCAATGTGTGTAGAAGTGTTCACTGATGAATCACAATAAATCTCGTGCAGATCGGATAATGTATCACTAAGATATAACTGTAGTAATAATATAGGGGGCGCTATGGAGTAAAAATTTACATACCATTATCAATGTGTGTCGAAGTGTTCACTGATAAAGCACAATAAATCTCGTGCAGATCGGATAATGTATCACTGAGATATAACTGTAGTAATAATATAGGGGGCGCTATGGAGTAAAAATTTACATACCATTATCAATGTGTGTAGAAGTGTTCACTGATGAATCACAATAAATCTCGTGCAGATCGGATAATGTATCACTAAGATATAACTGTAGTAATAATATAGGGGGCGCTATGGAGTAAAAATTTACATACCATTATCAATGTGTGTCGAAGTGTTCACTGATAAAGCACAATAAATCTTGTGCAGATCGGATAATGTATCACTAAGATATAACTGTAGTAATAATATAGGGGGCGCTATGGAGTAAAAATTTACATACCATTATCAATGTGTGTAGAAGTGTTCACTGATGAATCACAATAAATCTCGTGCAGATCGGATAATGTATCACTAAGATATAACTGTAGTAATAATATAGGGGGCGCTATGGAGTAAAAATTTACATACCATTATCAATGTGTGTCGAAGTGTTCACTGATAAAGCACAATAAATCTCATGCAGATCGGATAATGTATCACTAAGATATAACTGTAGTAATAATATAGGGGGCACTATGGAGTAAAAATTTTAAATAACATTATCAATGTGTGTACAAGTGTTCACTGATGAAGCACAATAAATCTCGTGCAGATCGGATGATGTATCACTGAGATATAACTGTAATAATAATATAGGGGGCGCTATTTAAATTTACACAACATTATAAATGTGTGTAGAAGTGCTCACTGATGAAGCACAATAAATCTCGTGCAGATCGGATGATGTATCACTGAGATATAACTGTAGTAATAATATAGGGGGCACTATGGAGTAAAAATTTACATAACATTATCAATGTGTGTAGAAGTGTTCACTGATGAATCACAATAAATCTCGTGCAGATCGGATAATGTATCACTAAGATATAACTGTAGTAATAATATAGGGGGCGCTATGGAGTAAAAATTTACATACCATTATCAATGTGTGTCGAAGTGTTCACTGAAGATGCACAATAAATCTGGTTTAGATCGGATGATGTATCACTGAGATATAACGATTTGAATAATCTAGGGGGCGCTCTTGAGTCATATGTTAAACCACAATATCAATGTGTCCACAAGGTCTCACTGATGAAGCATAGTAAATCTCGTGCAGATCGGATAATGTATCACTGAGATATAACTGTAGTAATAATATAGGGGGCGCTATGGAGTAAAAATTTACATACCATTATCAATGTGTGTAGAAGTGTTCACTGATGAATCACAATAAATCTCGTGCAGATCGGATAATGTATCACTAAGATATAACTGTAGTAATAATATAGGGGGCGCTATGGAGTAAAAATTTACATACCATTATCAATGTGTGTCGAAGTGTTCACTGAAGATGCACAATAAATCTGGTTTAGATCGGATGATGTATCACTGAGATATAACGATTTGAATAATCTAGGGGGCGCTCTTGAGTCATATGTTAAACCACAATATCAATGTGTCCACAAGGTCTCACTGATGAAGCATAGTAAATCTCGTGCAGATCGGATAATGTATCACTGAGATATAACTGTAGTAATAATATAGGGGGCGCTATGGAGTAAAAATTTACATACCATTATCAATGTGTGTAGAAGTGTTTACTGATTAATCACAATAAATCTCGTGCAGATTGGATGATGTATCACTGAGATATAACTGTAGTAATCCAATTAAAAAAGTGACTTCCTGTTCTGAGGGGGCGGGGCTTCGATGACATCACAACATGACCACAGAGGATCGTCGGGCATTCTACAGGGATGACTCATGCCAAGTTTTGTACATTTTAGTCTTTCAATGTGAAAGTTATAGCGGTTTGAAATTTATGGCGTGAAACGCAAGTTTGAGGCCTGGCCACGCCCCTTTAGCATAAACGAAAACGCAAGCTTTTGATAACTTTTATTGTCCAATGTGTTAAGGGCATATTGACCAAGTTTGAAGGTAATCCTTCAAAATCCCTAAGAGGAGTTTGTTTAAATATGTAATTCAAAAACGTCGGAAAATGACCTTTGACCCAAAATGGCCGACGTCGTGTTTGTTTTTGACCAGTGCTCCAAGAGAGTTTTTCGTAGATCCTGAGAAGCTACATATATTTACCGAGTTTCAGAATAATCGGGCCAAAAATGGCTTGGGGCTGATGTTTTTAAATATTCTAGGGGGCGCTGTGGAGTCTATATGCTAATTAGCATAGACACCTGTTCAAGGAGTGGGCAATGATCGATCATACTGATTTTGGTACTCCTCGGATCAAATCTGTGGATTTTAGAACCAAACGTATGGTGATGGCGTTATGTCTTACTTCGCCATGTCGCCACGCCCACATGCTCCACCAAAAACGAACAGTATTGGAATGCTTGTTACACCAACATGTCTTCGGTCACTGGACACAATGCCACGCTGATTAGGTAACAGGGGTCCGATATGGACCGTTCAACGTAAAACTTTACACTTCCTGTTGTCAGGGGGCGTGGCTTAAGTGATGTCATGATTTGACCATACAGTTTTGCGGGGGACCGGATGTGGGTCAATCACTGAAGGTTTGATGTATTAGACTCTTTTCGTGTAAGAGCTGTAAGCGTTTCGTTTTTCATGGCGAGATGTCCAACTTTGAGTCTGGCCCCGCCCCTTCAGCATTCATGAAAACGCACAATTTTGATATTGTTTGTTCCCCCGTGCCTTATAAAGAAACTGGCCAAGTTTGAATCAAATCGAGCGAAATCCCTAGGAGGAGTTTGTTCAAATGCGGAGGTTGTAAACGGCCAAAAAGGTGTAAAAATTTGGTCATCGTTCCAAAATGGCCGCCTTACCATTTATTGTACAATGTTGGTGCCAGAGGGTTTTCTGTGCTTCTTGGTGAGTTGGACAAGTGTACCAAATTTCATGATTCTACGTCAAACTAAGGTCATGCGGAGGATATTTTGAATATTTCTAGGGGGCGCTCTTGAGCCGTTTCTGTGGCGATTTTTGCCACGCCCCCAAAATACGTAATTTTTCACCAGTCCTGACGAGTCCGCCAAATTTGGTGAGTTTTCATATATGATAAAGCCCCCAAAATGCCACTTCTTTTGGGAACAGAATAAAAATAAAAATAATAAACACTACAATTACAATAGGCCTTCGCAGCGCTTAGCTGCTCGGGCCTAATTAAAGCTGCAAGCAGCATTGAGGCCCTCGCAGCTTAGCGCCGCTCGGACCTTATTGAGGCGACCGCGCGAGCTCCAGCTCGTCCGCTCGGTCGCCATTTCGAAGTCTCTCGTGTCTACTCCGCACCAGGGGTGCACACGCACAATAAATCTGGTTCAGATCGGATGATGTCTCACTGAGATATAACAGTTTGAATAATCTAGGGGGCGCTCTGGAGTCACATGTTAAACCACAATATCAATGTGTCCACAAGGTCTCACTGATGATACACAATAAATCTGGTTCAGATCGGATGATGTCTCACTGAGATATAACAGTTTGAATAATATAGGGGGCGCTATGGAGTAAAAATTTACATACCATTATCAATGTGTGTAGAAGTGTTCACTGATAAAGCACAATAAATCTCGTGCAGATCGGATAATGTATCACTAAGATATAACAGTAGTAATAATACAGGGGGCGCTATGGAGTAAAAATTTACATACCATTATCAATGTGTGTAGAAGTGTTCACTGATGAATCACAATAAATCTCATGCAGATCGGATAATGTATCACTAAGATATAACTGTAGTAATAATACAGGGGGCGCTATGGAGTAAAAATTTACATACCATTATCAATGTGTGTAGAAGTGTTCACTGATGAATCATAATAAATCTCGTGCAGATCGGATAATGTATCACTAAGATATAACTGTAGTAATAATATAGGGGGCGCTATGGAGTAAAAATTTACATAACATTATCAATGTGTGTCGAAGTGTTCACTGATAAAGCATAATAAATATTGTGCAGATCGGATAATGTATCACTAAGATATAACTGTAGTAATAATATAGGGGGCGCTATGGAGTAAAAATTTACATAACATTATCAATGTGTGTAGAAGTGTTCACTGATGAATCACAATAAATCTGGTTCAGATCGGATGATGTATCACTGAGATATAACCATAGAAATAATGTAGGGGGCGCACTTGAGTCAAATGTTAAACCACAATATCAATGTGTCCACAAGGGCTCACTGATGATGAACAATAAATCTGGTTCAGATCGGATGATGTCTCACTGAGATATAACAGTTTGAATAATCTAGGGGGCGCTCTGGAGTCATATGTTGAACCACAATATCAATGTGTCCACAAGGTCTCACTGATGATGCACAATAAATCTGGTTCAGATCGGATGATGTATCACTGAGATATAACTATAGAAGTAATGTAGGGGGCGCACTTGAGTCAAATGTTAGCCCACCATATCAATGTGTCCACAAGGGCTCACTGATGATGCACAATAAATCTGGTTCAGATCGGATGATGTATCACTGAGATATAACAGTTTGAATAATCTAGGGGGCGCTCTGGAGTCATATGTTAGCCCACCATATCAATGTGTCCACAAGGGCTCACTGATGATGCACAATAAATCTGGTTCAGATCGGATGATGTATCACTGAGATATAACTATATAAATAATGTAGGGGGCGCACTTGAGTCAAATGTTAGCCCACCATATCAATGTGTCCACAAGGGCTCACTGATGATGCACAATAAATCTGGTTCAGATCGGATGATGTATCACTGAGATACAACAGTTTGAATAATCTAGGGGGCGCTATGGAGGCTATTTGCTAATTAGCATAAACACCTGTTCAAGGGGTGGGTAATGATCGATCATAATGATTTTGGTACTCCTCAGATCAAATCTGTGGAGTTTAGAACCAAACGTATGGTGACGGCGTTACGTCTTACTTCGCCACGTCACCACGCCCACTTGCTCCACCCAAAACGAACAGTGCTGGAAAGCTTGTTACACCAACATGTCTTCGGTGACTGGATACAATGTCACGCTGATTAGGTAACAGGGATCCCATATGGACCGTTCAACGTAAAACTTTACACTTCCTGTTGTCAGGGGGCGTGGCTTAAGTGATGTCATGATTTGACCATACAGTTTTGCAGGGGACCGGATGTGGGTCAATCACTGAAGGTTTGATGTATTAGACAGTTTTCGTGTAAGAGCTATAAGCGTTTCGTTTTTCATGGCGAGATGTCCAACTTTGAGGTCTGGCCCCGCCCCTTCATCATGCATGAAAACGCACAGTTTTGAAAATATTTGTTCCCCCGTGCCTTATAAAGAAACTGGCCAAGTTTGAATCAAATCGAGCGAAATCCCTAGGAGGAGTTCGTTGAAATGCAGAGGCTGTAAACGGCCAAAAAGGGGTGAAAATTTGGTCATCGTTCCAAAATGGCCGCCTTACCATTTATCGTACAACATTGGTGCCAGAGGGTTTTCTGTGCATCTTGGTGAGTTGGACAAGTGTACCAAATTTCATGATTCTACGTCAAACTAAGGTCAATGCGGAGGGTATTTTGAAAATTTCTAGGGGGCGCTCTTGAGCCGTTTCTGTGGCGATTTTTGCCACGCCCCCAAAATACGTAATTTTTCACCAGTCCTGACGAGTCCGCCAAATTTGGTGAGTTTTCGTATATGATAAAGCCTCCAAAAGGCCACTTCTTTGGGGGGAAGAAAAAAAAAAATAATAATAAAAAAAATAAAAATAATAAACACTACAATTACAATAGGCCTTCGCAGCGCTTAGCTGCTCGGGCCTAATTAAAGCTGCAAGCAGCATTGAGGCCCTCGCAGCTTAGCGCCGCTCGGACCTTATTGAGGCGACCGCGCGAGCTCCAGCTCGTCCGCTCGGTCGCCATTTCGAAGTCTCTCGTGTCTACTCCGCACCAGGGGTGCACACGCACAATAAATCTGGTTCAGATTGGATGATGTCTCACTGAGATATAACAGTTTGAATAATCTAGGGGGCGCTCTGGAGTCAAATGTTAGCCCACCATATCAATGTGTCCACAAGGTCTCACTGATGATGCACAATAAATCTGGTTCAGATCGGCTAATGAATCACTGAGATATAACTATATACATGATGTAGGGGGCGCACTTGAGTCAAATGTTAGCCCACCATATCAATGTGTCCACAAGGACTCACTGATGATGCACAATAAATCTGGTTCAGATCGGATGATGTATCACTGAGATATAACTGTAGTAATAATATAGGGGGCGCTATGGAGTAAAAATTTACATACCATTATCAATGTGTATAGAAGTGTTCACTGATGAATCACAATAAATCTCGTGCAGATCGGATAATGTATCACTAAGATATAACTGTAGTAATAATATAGGGGGCGCTATGGAGTAAAAATTTACATACCATTATCAATGTGTGTCGAAGTGTTCACTGATAAAGCACAATAAATCTCGTGCAGATCGGATAATGTATCACTAAGATATAACTGTAGTATTAATATAGGGGGCGCTATGGAGTAAAAATTTACATACCATTATCAATGTGTGTCGAAGTGTTCACTGATAAAGCACAATAAATCTCGTGCAGATTGGATAATGTATCACTGAGATATAACTGTAGTAATAATATAGGGGGCGCTATGGAGTAAAAATTTACATACCATTATCAATGTGTATAGAAGTGTTCACTGATGAATCACAATAAATCTCGTGCAGATCGGATAATGTATCACTAAGATATAACTGTAGTAATAATATAGGGGGCGCTATGGAGTAAAAATGTACATACCATTATCAATGTGTGTCGAAGTGTTCACTGATAAAGCACAATAAATCTTGTGCAGATCGGATAATGTATCACTAAGATATAACTGTAGTAATAATACAGGGGGCGCTATGGAGTAAAAATTTACATACCATTATCAATGTGTGTAGAAGTGTTCACTGATGAATCATAGTAAATCTCGTGCAGATTGGATAATCTATCACTAAGATATAACTGTAGTAATAATATAGGGGGCGCTATGGAGTAAAAATTTACATACCATTATCAATGTGTATAGAAGTGTTTACTGATTAATCACAATAAATCTCGTGCAGATCGGATAATGTATCACTAAGATATAACTGTAGTAATAATATAGGGGGCGCTATGGAGTAAAAATTTACATACCATTATCAATGTGTGTCGAAGTGTTCACTGATAAAGCACAATAAATCTCGTGCAGATCGGATAATGTATCACTGAGATATAACTGTAGTAATAATACAGGGGGCGCTATGGAGTAAAAATTAACATACCATTATCAATGTGTGTAGAAGTGTTCACTGATGAATCATAATAAATCTCGTGCAGATCGGATAATGTATCACTAAGATATAACTGTAGTAATAATATAGGGGGCGCTATGGAGTAAATATTTACATACCATTATCAATGTGTGTAGAAGTGTTCCCTGATGAATCACAATAAATCAAGTGAAATCTTGTGCAGATCGGATAATGTATAACTAAGATATAACTGTAGTAATAATATAGGGGGCGCTATGGAGTAAAAATTTACATACCATTATCAATGTGTGTCGAAGTGTTCACTGATAAAGCACAATAAATCTCGTGCAGATTGGATAATGTATCACTGAGATATAACTGTAGTAATAATATAGGGGGCGCTATGGAGTAAAAATTTACATACCATTATCAATGTGTGTCGAAGTGTTCACTGATGAATCACAATAAATCTGGTTCAGATCGGATGATGTATCACTGAGATATAACCATAGAAATAATGTAGGGGGCGCACTTGAGTCAAATGTTAAACCACAATATCAATGTGTCCACAAGGGCTCACTGATGATGAACAATAAATCTGGTTCAGATCGGATGATGTCTCACTGAGATATAACAGTTTGAATAATCTAGGGGGCGCTCTGGAGTCATATGTTGAACCACAATATCAATGTGTCCACAAGGTCTCACTGATGATGCACAATAAATCTGGTTCAGATCGGATGATGTATCACTGAGATATAACTATAGAAGTAATGTAGGGGGCGCACTTGAGTCAAATGTTAGCCCACCATATCAATGTGTCCACAAGGGCTCACTGATGATGCACAATAAATCTGGTTCAGATCGGATGATGTATCACTGAGATATAACAGTTTGAATAATCTAGGGGGCGCTCTGGAGTCATATGTTAGCCCACCATATCAATGTGTCCACAAGGGCTCACTGATGATGCACAATAAATCTGGTTCAGATCGGATGATGTATCACTGAGATATAACTATAGAAATAATGTAGGGGGCGCACTTGAGTCAAATGTTAGCCCACCATATCAATGTGTCCACAAGGGCTCACTGATGATGCACAATAAATCTGGTTCAGATCGGATGATGTATCACTGAGATATAACTATAGAAATAATGTAGGGGGCGCACTTGAGTCAAATGTTAGCCCACTATATCAATGTGTCCACAAGGGCTCACTGATGATGCACAATAAATCTGGTTCAGATCGGATGATGTATCACTGAGATACAACAGTTTGAATAATCTAGGGGGCGCTATGGAGGGTATTTGCTAATTAGCATAAACACCTGTTCAAGGGGTGGGTAATGATCGATCATAATGATTTTGGTACTCCTCAGATCAAATCTGTGGAGTTTAGAACCAAACGTATGGTGACGGCGTTACGTCTTACTTCGCCATGTCACCACGCCCACTTGCTCCACCCAAAACGAACAGTGCTGGAAAGCTTGTTACACCAACATGTCTTCGGTGACTGGATACAATGTCACGCTGATTAGGTAACAGGGATCCGATATGGACTGTTCAACGTAAAACTTTACACTTCCTGTTGTCAGGGGGCGTGGCTTAATTGATGTCATGATTTGACCATACAGTTTTGCAGGGGACCGTATGTGGGTCAATCACTGAAGGTTTGATGTATTAGACAGTTTTCGTGTAATAGCTGTAAGCGTTTCGTTTTTCATGGCGAGATGTCCAACTTTGAGGTCTGGCCCCGCCCCTTCAGCATGCATGAAAACGCACAGTTTTGATAACATTTGTTCCCCCGTGCCTTATAAAGAAACTGGCCAAGTTTGAATCAAATCGAGCGAAATCCCTAGGAGGAGTTCGTTGAAATGCAGAGGCTGTAAACGGCCAAAAAGGGGTGAAAATTTGGTCATCGTTCCAAAATGGCCGCCTTACCATTTATCGTACAACATTGGTGCCAGAGGGTTTTCTGTGCATCTTGGTGAGTTGGACAAGTGTACCAAATTTCATGATTCTACGTCAAACTAAGGTCAATGCAGAGGGTATTTTGAATATTTCTAGGGGGCGCTCTTGAGCCGTTTCTGTAGCAATTTGCTAATTAGCATAAACACCTGTTCAAGGGGTGGGCAATGATCGATCATACTGATTTTGGTACTTCTCGGATCAAATCTGTGGATTTTAGATCCAAACGTATGGTTATGGCGTTACGTCTTACTTCGCCATGTCGCCACGCCCACTTGCTCCACCCAAAACGAACAGTGCTGGAAAGCTTGTTACACCAACATGTCTTTAGTCACTGGACACAATGTCACGCTGATTAGGTAACACGGGTCCGATATGGACCTTTCAAAGTAAAACTTTACACTTCCTGTTGTCAGGGGGCGTGGCTTAAGTGATGTCATGATTTGACCATTCAGTTTTGCAGGGGACCGGATGTGGGTCAATCACTGAAGGTTTGATGTATTAGACTCTTTTCGTGTAAGAGCTGTAAGCGTTTCGTTTTTCATGGCGAGATGTCCAACTTTGAGGTCTGGCCCCGCCCCTTCAGCATTCATGAAAACGCACAATTTTGATATTGTTTGTTCCCCCGTGCCTTATGAAGAAACTGGCCAAGTTTGAACCACATCGAGCGAAATCCCTAGGAGGAGTTCGTTCAAATGCGGAGGCTGTAAACGGCCAAAAAGGTGTAAAAATTTGGTCATCGATCCAAAATGGCCGCCTTACCATTTATCGTACAACGTTGGTGCCAGAGGGTTTTCTGTGCATCTTGGTGAGTTGGACAAGTGTACCGAATTTCATGATTCTACGTCAAAATAAGGTCAATGCGGAGGGTATTTTGAAAATTTCTAGGGGGCGCTCTTGAGCCGTTTCTGTGACGATTTTTGCCACGCCCCCAAAATACGTAATTTTTCACCAGTCCTGACAAGTCCGCCAAATTTGGTGAGTTTTCGTATATGATAAAGCCTCCAAAAGGCCACTTCTTTGGGGGGAAGAAAAATAAAAATAATAAACACTACAATTACAATAGGTCCTTGCAGCGCTTCGCTGCTTCGGGCCTAATAATAATAAACACTACAATTACAATAGGTCCTTGCAGCGCTTCGCTGCTTCGGGCCTAATAAAATAATAAACACTACAATTACAATAGGTCCTTGCAGCGCTTCGCTGCTTCGGGCCTAATAATAAACACTACAATTACAATAGGTCCTTGCAGCGCTTCGCTGCTTCGGGCCTAATAAATAAAAAAAATAATAAACAGTACAATTACAATAGGCCTTCGCAGCGCTTAGCTGCTCGGGCCTAATAATAAACACTACAATTACAATAGGTCCTTGCAGCGCTTCGCTGCTTCGGGCCTAATTACCCCCTAAGCCAGCTGAACATAGACCTCTTCACCATGACAATACAGTACGGCCAAGACAACCAAACTACAACCAAAGTCACAATCGCCCCTCTCAACCATTCTGTTGGCGTTGTAAAGACAATCATTCTCCTGCAGCCTGTCCACATGCTGGAACCAATCGATCCCCTTTACCTTCAAATCCTCCTCAACCGGCTAGCAGTCCATCACACATCTCATCAGCTCCAAGCCCAGCGACTCTTGGGTCTCTCACAAACTCTGGATTTCCTAGTGAACACTGTCCTTCTGCCACATCCTCAACAAATTCACTACCAAACCAGTTGATAGTTCCTATCAGCATACATTCCTGGAAAGGACCTGCAATTATGGACACGGGTTCCTCTTATACACTGCTAAATGAGAAGGTGTGGAATGGACTAAATGGAGAACTTAAACCTTGGACGAGAGGACCTTTATATTTAGCAGATGGAGAAGGACGACAACCTTTGGGATGGAGTGAGATCACCATTAGCTTACAAAACCAGTCCATAAACTTGCCTTGTGTTATCCTGTCTGCTCATCACCTCACGTTCCCTGCAGTCATTGGACTTAATTTCATTTCCCTCTCTGGTCTGCAGTTTGATGTTTCTGAAAAACGTTACTGGTTCAAGTTCAACAGAAAACAACAATACAGTTTTCTAAAAGAATGTGCTTCCTGGTCAAATGAACCTCATCAACAGCTTGCCTTTTTCTCAGCAATCACTGAGCATCGACGAGTGGCTGATGTTAACCAGACAAAGGCCAAACAAAGACAAAAACGAAACTATGATCGTGGAAGAAGAGATGGGTTCCGTTCTCACCCCTTGTCCAAAGCCAACCAGTCATTCACAGCCAAACTTGCCCCACGATGGAAGGGTCCCTATCGTATAACAAGAAGGACTGGCCCTATCAATTATGAGGTTGTGTTGGAGGACACTGGTGAAGACCTTCGTGTGGTTCATATATCACAACTCAAACCTTGCTATCCTACAGCAGAAGAAGTGGACAAAGCACAGCGCAAAAAAAAATTTTTTTCTAGACATATTCAATGAAGAAAAGTGAAGAAAGTGACGAAGAAGATGGCTTCCCTTCTTCTCCTGACTTATTGGCAAAATAATTGTGGTATTGGAGAGTATGAAAAATGTGTGTGAAATCAAATTGTAACTTGTATTCTCCCTTACTAGTTCGGGACCTCTCAAGGGGGGGGATGTGTGACAGCCTGCTCATTTTCAGAGCTGCTCTCATTACTTTTTGTTCTTCCTTGGCCCCTCCCATCCTGCCACACTTAAAGACGCACCTGGATCACAGCTGTGAACTCACCTGATTGCTCCACTGTTCAAGCTCGTTTACCCTTCCAGTTAAAAGATGGCAGTTTCTCTCCAGACCAGAGAGTCAA
>JBBPBX010014280.1:19394-40084 GCA_038048925.1 Garcialebias charrua
ACCAATCGATCCCCTTTACCTTCAAATCCTCCTCAACCGGCTAGCAGTTCATCACATCTCATCAGCTCCAGGCCCAGTGACTCTTGGGTCTCTCACAAACTCTGGATTTCCTAGTGAACACTGTCTTTCTGCCACATCCTCAACAAACTCCTTACCAAACCAGTTGATAGTTCCTATCAGCATACATTCCTGGAAAGGACCTGCAATTTTGGACACGGGTTCCTCTTATACACTGCTAAATGAGAAGGTGTGGAATGAACTAAATGGAGAACTTAAACCTTGGACGAGAGGACCTTTATATTTAGCAGATGGAGAAGGACGACAACCTTTGGGATGGAGTGAGATCACCATTAGCTTACATAACCAGTCCATAGACTTACCTTGTGTTATCCTGTCTGCTCATCACCTCACGTTCCCTGCAGTCATTGGACTTAATTTCATTTGTATTACAGAAAAGAGCTGTAAGAATTATCACTAGAAAACATTACTGTCATCCATCCAGTACATTATTTTATCAACTGAAATTATTGAAATTCCATGATTTGGTTGATTATAATATTTTATCAATTATGTATAGGGCTCAAAATAACGATTTACCTTTAAATATCCAAATGAATTTTGTTAAAAGACAAAGTTGTTATAATCTTAAGGGGACAGAGATGTTTGTAAAACCACAATTCAGAACTAGCTTGAAGGGACGTTCTACCTCAATCCAGGGAATTAGATTATGGAATGGCTTGGAGAATGTAGTTAAAAATGCCAAGTCACTGTTTACATTTAAGAAAATGGTCAAAAGGAATTTGTTGAAAAAATATATATGAATTAGCATAATGTGTATTGCATCAATTATTAGTTATGTATTAGTATTAGAAAGTTAGAAAGAGTTAGTCATTTTGTACTGCTGGTGAAAGACTATTATTGTTTAATCTGATTGTTTGAAAAAAGGGGCAGATATAATAAGATTTATTCTTCTTTCTGCTACCTTTCATTTTTTTACATTGTGTACGTGTCGTTGATGGGATTGTCTTGTATTGTATTTCTTTTGTAAAAAAATGAACAAATTTAATAAACATAAACATAAACATAAACATTTCCCTCTCTGGTCTGCAGTTTGATGTTTCTGAAAAACGTTACTGGTTCAAGTTCAACAGAAAACAACAATACAGTTTTCTAAAAGAATCTGCTTCCTGGTCAAATGAACCTCATCAACAGCTTGCCTTTTTCTCAGCAATCGCTGAGCTTCAACGAGTTGCCGATGTTGACCAGACAAGGGCCAAACAAAGACAAAAACGAAACTATGATCGTGGAAGAAGAGATGGTGACTTCGCAGAGAAAGATAGGGTGTGGTTCCGTTCTCACCCCTTGTCCAAAGCCAACCAGTCATTCACAGCCAAACTTGCCCCACGATGGAAGGGTCCCTATCGTATAACAAGAAGGACTGGCCCTATCAATTATGAGGTTGTGTTGGAGGACACTGGTGAAGACCTTCGTGTGGTTCATATATCACAACTCAAACCTTGCTATCCTACAGCAGAAGAAGTGGACAAAGCACAGCGCCAAAAACGTTCTGGACATATTCAATGAAGAAAGTGATGAAGAAGATTTCCATGGCTTCCCTTCTTCTGACTTACTGGCAAAATAGTTGTGGTATTGAAGAGTATGTGAAAACTTTGTGAAATCAAATTGTAACTTGTATTATCCCTTACTAGTTCGGGACCTCTCAAGGGGGGGGGGGGGTGACAGCCTGCTCATTTTCAGAGCTGCTCTCATTACTTTTTGTTCTCCCTTGGCCCCTCCCATCCTGCCACACTTAAAGACGCACCTGGATCACAGCTGTGAACTCACCTGATTGGTCTGCTGTTCAAGCTCGTTTGCTCTTCCAGTTTAAAGATGGCAGTTTTTCTCCAGACCTAAAACAATCAACAACTGCCACGATTCTGCCAGTGTTGCATCCCTGGTCAAACAATTAAACTTAAATCCGAGGCTGTGCGATCCCTCGGCTGGTCCAAATCCCTTCACTTCCTGCTAAAGTCATCACCGTGGACTGAAAAAACAAACCAAAGGGAAAACGTACATCTACTCCTGTGCGCTCTCCGACGTGAATCCGGAGATCCTGGAAGCGTGTGACGTCACCCAGTTAATTATTCGTAAGTCCCAGAATTAAATATTTAATATTACTAAAAATTAATCAGTTATGCCCCATAGTGATTTCAAAATATTACATTTGTTCATTGCAGATGACAAAAACAAAACAAAGCAGCTTATGGATTCCTGATTCTGCTTTGACACTTTCACGAGACCTGTAAGTCTATTTATTCATTTTTGTTACTGTTTTATTTGTAATCGTGAGCACTTGGGCCTGATTATTATTATTTATTATTATTCCACAGCTCTTGCTGTGGGGCAGTAAATATATGGGAGCCTTGACCTGTTGATTGTGGAAGACAAGAAAAGACTTTAAGAACTTTTTACCAGATGGGGGGGATTTGTGTTTATTTTGTTTATGGACATTTAAAAATATAAAAAAACCTGAAAGAAAAAAAGAGAGAAATTATGTGGATGAGGTTTTGTTTGTTTTTTATGTAAAAGAAAAAAAGATGATGTTTTGTTTGTTTTTTGTGTGAAAAAAAAGAAGAAAAAAAAAGAAATGTGTATATATATTTTGTCATTCAAGGTGTTAAAGGGTCAACACCATTAAAGTGGATGGTCCTTGTGTGACAGGTTTTAAAAAAAATAATAATACAAAAGTAATTCAAAAGTGTTAATCCTAACTGTCAGGAGGGATACCTGGCTGGCACCCCTTTTTAATAAACCAACTTTTGTAAAACCGTCACAATACTGATATTAAAACCAAATAAACCCCCTGAGGAGTGTTCTTCATTTAGACCAATTAGCCTGATGGGAGTGGACACTAAAATATTATGTAAAGCTTTAGCAAAAAGATTAGACCCCGATATCTCACTTTTAGTTCATAATGATCAAAATGGATTTGTACCAAAACGTCAAGGGTTTCACAACATAAGAAGAATCCTAAACATAATTCACAAGAAATTTGACACTAAGACACTAAAGATATAGCGTTATTGTCACTTGATGCATGTCAGGCCTTTGATAGAATTGAATGGTGGAGTGATGTTAAAAATGAAAAATCAATGTATACATTTAAGAAAAAGGTAAAAAAAGACTTGCTCAAAAACTATATATGATGTAACCTTGCGTATTTGTGTATTACACCTATGTTGTACTTATGATGTAGCTTAGTGCGTTTGTGTATTACAGTTAGAAAAATTAAGTAGAATTATTCATTTTTGTGATGTATTTTGTGTATTACATTTAGGAAAATTAAGTAGAATTATTCATTTTGTGAACATCTTGATGTTGTGCCATCTTTTAATTTGTGTATTACAGTTAGAAAAATTAAGTAGAATTATTCATTTTATGATCTAGTTTGTGTATTACAGTTAGGAAAATTAAGTAGAAAAAAATAATAAAAAAATAGGAAAATTAAGTAGAAAAAAAAAATAAGTGTGATGTATTTTGTGTATTAGTTAGAAAAATTGTGTATTAGTTAGAAAAATTAAGTAGAATTATTCATTTTGTGATGTAGTTTGTGTATCACAGTTAGAAAAAGTAAGTAGAATTATGGGTGATGTAGTTTGTGTATTACAGTTAGAAAAATTAAGTAGAATTATTCATTTTGTGATCTAGTTTATGTATTAGTTAGAAAAATTAAGTAGAATTATTCATTTTGTGATGTAGTTTGTGTATTACAGTTAGGAAAATTAAGTAGAATTATTCATTTTGTGATGTAGTTTGTGTATTACAGTTAGAAAAATAAGTAGAATTATTCATTCTGTGATGTTGCTTGAAGGTTATCATTGGTTGAACAAACTGTGAAATAAGGGGCAGATATAATAAGATTTCATCTTCTTTCTGCTCCCTTCATTTTATCCTACTTGTATTCTTGTATCTGATGAAACTGTCTTGTATTGTTCTTTTAAAATGAATGAATAAACATCAATCAATCAATCAATCAATCAATCAATGGTCATATTTATTTAATGTTCTTCCGAGATATGGATTTGGTTGCAACTTCCTCAAATGGGTTAAGCTTTTGTATACAACTTCCGAGGCCAGTGTTTGGACAAACAACTTACCGTATTTTCCGGTGTATAGGTCGCACCTTTTTATGGTTTTTTTCAAGGCCTGCGACCTATACTCAGGTATGACCTATATATGGCTTGTTATCACTTTCGGTGAAACAAATTTTTAAATCCAGCTCATTTCACAATTACGTTCATTTATTAAGGAAAAGTTCAGCTCAGACATATATTTGCTATAATTTTGATCAAACAAATAATTGTTTTTAAGTGTTAATCTTCTTAAAAGCCTTGCTGTGCGCTCCTGTGGCAGACATTTGCAGCAGAGCTAAACGTAGTTGCGACCTATACACCAGTGCGACCTTTCTAGGGATTTTTCCAATCTATTGGTGATAATTGGACAATGTGACCTATACACAGGTGCGACCTATACACCAGAAAATACTCTTTACTCTCCTTGAGGTAAAAGGCAAGAACGTGCATGTTAAGTGTACATTATGTCCCGAAGCGAAGTGTTTGTCTACGTCCGTCAAAAGCAACTCTAATCTGATGAAGCATCTCACAACTGCTCAGGTAATTCAGATTTTCAGTACTGTTTTAAAAGTACTTCATATTGTTAAAATGGTTCTTTTGTTTTTAAGAAAATACTTAAAGAACCAGTTGTGTGAGGGTTTGATTTTATTTTACACTACAGAGTTAAAGCACTTATTTTAACTGTTTACTTTTATTTCTAAGAAAACACTTGAACAGTACAGTGTGTACATAGAGCTGAAAACACAATTGTTATATTATTTTGTTAAACTGTATTTTGTAATGAAGAAAAAACTTGAAGTATAGTATGTCAACCAGTCATGTTCTGTTGAGGTGCAGTAAGTATTAAAAGTTTTGTGTCAAGTACCTGTCTTTGCATTTCTACTTTAAATTCGTAGATATATCTAAACTTAAACCAACCAAACAAACAATAGTTATTTTCCCTGGTAACTAATTACTTTTATAGGTGAGTAATTCAGTTACTAACTCAGTTACCGTAAATTTCGGATTATAGGTCGCAACTTTTTATGGTTTTTTCAAGGCTTGCAACCTATAATCCGGTGCGACCTATTTATGGATTTTTTCCCATATTTTTAGACCAATTTTTGACTCCGTTATGAGCCTTTTCAGTTTGGCAGCAAATGGTGCAGTACCACTTTCGGTCGCTAGGGGCGCAATGCAGTACCACTTCCAGAGGAGTACACTGACCCAAGAAGAAAATGGAACCCCTCAAGGAAGTGTGATAAGCCCTACACTATTTTCAGTTATGATTAATGACATTTTCAAAGACATATCTTTCAGTTATGGTAAATCGCTTTTTGCTGATGATGGAGCATTATGGAAAAGGGGGAGAAATGTGGAACATCTTATTTTAAAACTTCAGGAAGGGATAGATAAAGTAAGTGAGTGGGGAACAGAGTGGGGCTTCACATTTTCAGTTGAAAAGACAAAAGTCATGTTCTTCACAAATAGAAAGATTGGAGTTAAAAAGTTAAAATTATATGGAAGAGAGTTAGAAAGTGTTGATTATTTTCGGTTCTTGGGAGTAGTGTTTGATAAGAAATTAACTTGGAGAAATCACATAGAGCATATCATAGTGAAGAGTAAAAAGGTAATAAACATTATGAGGTGTTTAGCAGGGTTGACATGGGGTGCAAATTTTGAATCTCTTAAACATATTTATGTGTCACTAATCCGGTCAAGAATAGATTATGGGAGTGTGGTCTATGGATCAGCAGCTAAAACTCTATTAAGTAAATTAGATGTCATCCAAGCTAGAGCACTGAGAATTTGTTTAGGGGCAGTAAAATCAACTCCAGTATGTGCTCTACAAGTAGAAGCAGGAGAAATGCCATTATGCATTAGAAGACAACAGTTAATGGTTAATTATTGGATAAATTTGAAAGGACATAATGAAAATCATCCAGTTAAGAAAGTGTTAGAAAACTGTTGGGAAAGAGGAAAGGAGCCTAAACATAGTTTTGGGTGGATTGGGGACAGCAACGCAAGAAAATTTCAAGTATATAACAAAGAATTTTATCCAACTGTACTATGGCCTTTAAGGCCTACATGGACATGGAAATACATTAATGTTGATAGTTCATTACGAAATATTAAGAAAAATACCACAGATATTTGCCAAGAATTTTATGATCGAGTAGAGAAAAAGTATAATGATTATTTGCAAATTTATACGGATGGTTCAAAAGATCCAATAACTGAAGCAACTAGTATAGCAGTAGTGATTCCGGAGTTAAAGATTAAGCTTTCGAAAAGAACATCTAATTTTCTAAGTATATATACAGTAGAATTGTGTGCTATTTTATTGGCTTTAGAATGGGTGGAGGATACTAGAATAAGTAAAATTATAGTTTGTAGTGATTCATTATCAGCACTGTTGAGCATTGCAAAGGGAAGCTCATGCAATCAACACATTTTGTATGAGATTCTTTTTGTTCATCAAAGACTATGTGAACAAAATAAAAATCTAGTAATTATGTGGACTCCTGCCCATGTGGGTATATTAGGCAACGAAAGGGCAGATAAGTTGGCTAAAGAAACTGTTAAAAAAGTAGACATTGATATGCCGATAAAGTTAACTAAATCTGAAGGAAAAAGTATAGTTTGGAACGAAAGCAAGAAATTATGGAAAATGAGATGGGATAATGAGACAAAAGGGAGACATTTATATAGGATACAGAATACAGTTGATGTTAATAGACTCAGAGGAATAAATAGGAGGGAGGAGATAATTATAAATAGAATAAGAACTGGGCATAGTTTATTGAATGACACTCTTTTTAAGATGGGGAAACATCTTACTGGTTTATGTGATTGGTGTAATGCCGCAGAAACAATAGAACATGTTTTTAATAATTGCAGGAAATATGTGGGTCATAGGAGAATATTGAGAATGGAAATTGGTCATAATAGGGAACTAAAGTTGGAAGAAGTCGCTGCTCAGCTGAGTAGTGATGAAGGGAAAAGAAAGATATTTCGTTTTAAAAAAAATACTGGACTCAATAAGAGAATTTGAGAAAAGAAAAATATATAAGCACCAAGAGATGGCAGTAGTGCAACAATGATGGATGCAAGCTGCCGTTAAAAAACCAAAGAAGAAGAAGAAGAAGAAGAAGAAGAAGAAGAAGAAAGACGAAAATCGAGGGTGAAAATATGGCGTGGTTCTTAGTTTTGAGCTCTGTGTTTGTCTGCAATCTTATGAAAATACTCCTGCCAACAACATCATCTTTTGTAAGTAGGGGGATAATGTTGCAGGGGGAAAAAACTGCGGAGTGCTTTAGCGATGTTTTTAGTCATTGATGTCGATCTCGGTGTCATGCAGAGAATCATTGTGTACTGGTAGCTAGTTTAGCATTAAAGCTAACATGAATTCCATCCATCATCTTTACCTGCTTCTTCCTTTTCGGGTCACTGGTGCCCATATCCAGCAGTTACTGTGCGGGACACCCTGGACATCAGGTCCAGTCCACCACAGGGACATCAGACCAGCAACCATTCACTCTCACTCTAGGGACAATTTAGTTACAAATCAGCCTAGTTTCCACAACTCTCCCAGAACTCATTGTGTGACTCATCTACTTAATTCCCCTGTACAGTAGTTGCTACCGCGTGCTTACATAGCTGGCTAGTGGCTACTGCTCCACCTGGGTGTATCCCAGGTGCAATGGGTTAAATGCAGAGAACGAATCTGGCCATTGTGTGGGAACATACAAATGACAACACATAGCACTTTACAACTCTGTGCATCACCCTTGTTCTTAAAAAATGAATACTAGCACATCTATCCTCCATTCCTCAAGGATTCCTTCATTCTCAACAACACCACTGAAAAGTTGATTTAGCTTATCCTGCAGTGTGGGCTGCACAAAGGTGCAGCAGGTGCTGAATAATTTAAAATAATTTGTTTGAAATAAAAAAAATCCATGCCAATCGTGCGGCTCATCCATGGATCAGCCAGTTGTGTGTCATGTCCAATCTTATTTTGAAGAAAATAAAATAAAAATAGAGCAAGTCTGCGATAAACGAACTGCGAAGTAGCGAGGGACTACTGTACAGTATTGTAAAATATAAAATGTATTATTCAACCTTGTTTGTGTGCTCTATGTGCTGTGTAACTCTTTTCCCGTCTCTTTTTAAACTCCAAGCTGGTGCAGAAAGATGCTGAGCAGGAGAGTGAGATGAGGTCTGAAATCCAGCAGATGAAGAAGGAGCAGTCTTCCATCAGCATGATGGACGAGTTTGCAAGATATGCCAGATTGGAGCGCAAAATTAACAAGGCAACAGACAAACTTAAAACACACGGTGAGAGGCAAAATAATGTACAGTATAAGTTAACAACTGATTCAGGTGAAACTGAAAAATTAAGCTCTTTCATTTCAGACTGTTTTTGAAACGCCCACGAATTTCATGAAAAAGTTCATTTATTTCAGTAATTCCATTCAAAAAGTGAAATTTGTATATTCATTCATTACACACAGACTGATATATTTCAAATGTTTATTTCTTTTAATGTTGATGATTATAACTGACAACTAATGAAAACCCCAAATTCAGTCGCTCAGAAAATTAGAAAATTACAAAAAAGGATTTATAGAAATGTTGGCCAACTGAAAAGTATGAACATGAAAAGTATGAGCATGTACACCATCAATACTTAGTTGTGGCTCCTTTTGTCTGGATTACTGCAGCAATGCAGCGTGGCATAGAGTTGATCAGTCTGTGACACTGCTCAGGTGTTATGAGAGCCCAGGTTGTTCTGATAGTGGCCTTCAGCTCTTCTGAATTGTGGTGTCTGGTGCATCACATCTTCCTCTTCACAATATCCCAGAGATTTTCTATGGGGTTATGGTCAGGCAAGTTTGCTGGCCAGTTAAGAACAGGGATACCATGGTCCTTAAACCAGGTACTGGTAGCTTTGGCACTGTGCAGGTGTCAACTCCTGCTGGAAAATAAAATCTGTATCTCCATAAAGTTGGTCAGCAGCAGGAATCATGAAGTGCTTTAAAACTTCCTGGCAGGTGAATGCATTGACTTTGGACTTCAGAAAACACAGTGGACCAACATCAGCAGGTGACATGGCACCCCAAACCATCACTGACTGTGGAAACTTGACACTGGATGGTGGTGGTGACACTGGACCTCAAACAACGTGGATTCTGTGCCTCGCCTCTCTTCCTTCAGTCTCTGGGACCTTGTTGTCCAAAGGAAATGCAAAATCTACTTTCATCAGAGAACATAACTTTGGACCACTGACTTAAGCTGCAGTCCACTCTTTGTGAATCTCCCCCACATTTTGGAATGGGTTTTGTTTCACCATCCTCTCCAGCGTGTGGGTTTCCTTATTGTACACTTTTTTATATCACATCGTTTCCTTTTCTTCACCTCTCTATTAATGTGCTTGGACACAGAGCTCTGTGAACAGCCAGCCTCTTTAGCAATGACCTTTTGTGTCTTGNTATATATGTATATATATATATATATATATATATATATATATATATATATATATATATTATATATATATATATATATATATATATATATATATATATATACAGGTAGTCCCCGATTTACGAGCGAGATCCGTTACAACGAGGCGCTCGTAAACCGGAAATCTCGTAATTTGGAACGGCCGCCATTTCGCTCGTAAATCCGGAAATCCGCTCGTAAATTGGAACGGTTTTCGCTAGCGCACCTAAAAACACTCTATTTTCATCTAAAAACTACTTTTGAGTGCATAAAAATGATCGGAAACGTGTGTTTATATGCTTAACTTGCTAACTGAAGTGAAAAAACACATGAAAACTCAGTATTTTTTTCGTTTTTTCCAAAAATGTGCAGCTCGTAAGTCTGGAACCTCGCAGATCAGAGCGCTCGTAAATCGGGGACTACCTGTATATATATATATATCAGTCTGTGTGTAATGAATAAATATAACATACCTGTACACGTTTCACTTTTTGAATGGAAGTACTGAAATAAATCAACTTTTTCACGATTTTCTAATTTCATGACCAACACCTGTATAATCCCTTTGAATAAAAAAAAAAAATTTAATGGGGGGGGAGGTCAGTCTAGGGAAAAAGGTAAGTTAATTTAAACTGTGCTAAGGACTACCAGTGCTAATTTTTAAATAGATCTGACACCCCTCCCCATTTAAAAACAAGTTGAAATGACATAAAAACTAAACTGTAGAAAAGTTGTTCAAAATCCCTCTTTTTTTCAGAATATCATTGGTCTTTAAGTCTTCTCACAACTTGAACACTTTTTGACTTGGACCATGTGCACAGTATATTCTTGTTTAAAGGGAAAACTTTTGGCAAATACCCAATATGTAGTAATAAGCTCTCATGTGTGGTATTGGGTTAGATGGTGGTTGATGATGCTTGGGTAACTTTTGCTTTAATCTCTGCAATTTTGAGCATGAGTTCTAGAAAAGTGACATCTATCGAAAATGTTCAAGGTCATGTCACCCCAACAAACTCAAGGTCATTAACTCTAATTTTAGCTGTAAATGGCACACACAGTGCACCTTCCAAAGCTGTGCATGTCTTCTGCAGCACAATTAAACCAGACCGATGGTTGTGGTCTCAATCACTGAGTTCATCAATTGTAGTCCTCTTGTATTTGAGTGGTCTATGAACTCAACAACATAAACAAAAGGGTTGTAAAAATGAGTTCCTCATTAGAAACATTTTGTCTGAAGACCGGCCTTTCTAATAACTTGTGTTATAACAGACTGAATTTCAAAATTTCTCAATCATTCAAAATAGAATTGTGGACATTGAGCTAACATCAGGCGATGGGTATTTTATCGTGTTTTTAATGAATAATGTGCAGCAGACAGTCATGAGGTATAATAGGGTTGTTGCTGAAGAGGATTTGATTACATTAATTGTTTAATGGTTGCATAATTCTGTTTTGCAGTGCAGTCAAGAACAGCTCAACAAGCCAAAATGAAGTGGGTTGTGAACATTGTCTTTTACATATTGCAGGTAGGTGGTTACAGGAAGTAAAAAGCCTTCATACTGTACTTTGTTCATTAAATTTTAACTACAGTAGTGCTTGAAAGTTTGTGAAGCCTTTAAAAATGTCTTTATTTCTGCATAAATTTGACCTAAAACATCAGATTTTCACACAAGTCCTAAAAGTAGATAGAGAACTCTGATAAACAAATGAGACAAAATATAATACTTGTCATTTATTTATTAAGGAAATGATCCAATATTACATATTTGAGTGTAAAGTATGTGAACCTCTAGGATTATCAGTTAATCTCAAAGTGAAATTAGAGTCAGGTGTTTTTAATCAATGTGATGATGATCAGGTGTGAGTGGACACCCTGATTTAAAGAACATGGATCTATCAAAGTCTGATCTTCACAACATGTTTGTGGAAGTTTATCATGGCAGGAACAAAGATTTCTGAGGAGTTCAGAAAAAGATGTTGATGCTCATCAGGCTGGAAAATGTTACAAACCATTTCTAAAGAGTTTGGACTCCACTGATCAGACAGATTGTGAACAAATGTAAGAAATTCAAGACCTTTGTTACCTCCCCAGGAGTGGTGGAACAACCAAGATCACTCCAAGAACAAGGTGTGGAATAATGAGGTCTCAAAGAACCCCAGGGTAACTTCTAGCAACTGAAGACCTCTCTCACATTAATGTTAATATTCATGAGTCCACCATCAGGAGAACTCTGAACAACAATGGTGGTCATAGCAGGGTTGAAGGAGAATTTCCAGATACTGAAAGCAAAGGTTCACATTACCACTCACAAATATGTAATATTGGATCATTTTCCTCAATAAATACATGACCAAGTATAATATTTAATATTTTATCTAATTTGTTTATCTGGTTTCTCTTTATCTATTTCAGGACTTGTGTGAAAATCTGATGTTTTAGGTCATAATTATGCAGTAATATAGAAAATTGTAAAGGGTTCACAAACTTTCAAGCACCTCTGTATAAAAGACTGTGTCACGACCAGATCGTAGCTTTTAGTTTTAAACGTGACACGAGGTGGTCGTGGGATTATTTTATTGCTATAACGTAGGAAAAGTCATGATTTTAAGCGACTTGTCTCTCACCATTCTTCAGGCTGCTCTGATGATCTCACTGATCTGGAAGTATTATTCTGATCCAGTGACTGTGGTCCCCAGTAAATGGATTGCCCCCATGGAGCGACTTGTGGCTTTTCCGACAGGAGTGGCAGGTAGTCAGTCTCTTCTTACTAGAAACCGGATTCCAAAACAGTTGGGTCACTAAACAAATTGTGAATAAAAACTGAATGCAATGATGTGGAGATGGCAAATGTCAATATTTTATTTGTAATAGAACATAGATGACAGATCAAAAGTTTAATCTGAGTAAATGTAACATTTTAAAGGAAAAATATGTTGATTCAAAATTTCACAGTGTCAACAAATCCCAAAAAAGTTGGGACAAGTAGCAATAAGTGGCTGGAAAAAGGAAATTGAGCATATAACGAACAGCTGGAAGACCAATTAACACTAATTAGGTCAATTGACAACATGATTGGGTATAAAAAGAGCTTCTCAGAGTGTCAGTGTCTCTCAGAAGCCAAGATGGTAAGAGGATCACCAATTCCACCATTGTTGCGCAGAAAGATAGTGCAGCAATACCAGAATGGTGTTACCCAGCGTAAAATAGCAAAGACTTTTAAGTTATCATCATCAACCGTGCATAACATCATCAAAAGATTCAGAGAATCTGGAACAATCGCTGTGCGTAAGGGTCAAGGCCGTAAAACTCTACTGGATGCTCGTGATCTCCGGGCCCTTAAACGTCACTGCACCTCAAACAGGAATGCCACTGTCAAGGAAATAACAGAATGGGCTCAGGAATACTTCCAGAAAGCATTGTCAGTGAACACAATCCACCGTGCCATCCGCCGTTGCCAGCTGAAACTCTACAGTGCAAAGAGGAAGCCATTTCTAAGCAAGCTCCACAAGCTCAGACGTTTGCACTGGGCCAGGGGTCATTTAAAATGGAGTGTGGCAAAATGGAAGACTGTTCTGTGGTCAGATGAGTCACGATTTGAAGTTCTTTATGGAACACTGGGACGCCATGTCATCCGGACCAGAGAGGACAAGGATAGCCCAAGTTGTTATCAACGCTCCGTTCAGAAGCCTGCATCACTGATGGTATGGGGTTGCATGAGCGCTTGTGGCATGGGCAGCTTGCATGTCTGGAAAGGCACCATTAATGCAGAGAACTATGTTCAGGTTCTAGAACAACATATGCTCCCATCTAGACGTCATCTCTTTCAGGGAAGACCCTGCATTTTTCAACAAGATAATGCCAGACCACATTCTGCAGCAATCACAACATCATGGCTACGTAGGAGAAGGATCCGGTACTGAAATGTCCAGCCTGCAGTCCAGATCTTTCACCTATAGAGAACATTTGGTGCATCATAAAGAGGAAGGTGCGACAAAGAAGGCCCAAGACGATTGAACAGTTAGAGGCCTGTATTAGACATGAATGGGAGAGCATTCCTATTTCTAAACTTGAGAAACTGGTCTCCTCTGTCCCCAGACGTCTGTTGAGTGTTGTAAGAAGAAGGGGGGATGCCACACAGTGGTAAAAATGGACTTGTCCCAACTTTTTTGGGATTTGTTGACGCCATGAAATTTTGAAACAACATATTTTTCCCTTAAAATGATACATTCTCTCAGTTTAAACTTTTGATCTGTGATTTGTGTTCTGTTCTGAATAAAATATTAGATGTTGGCACCTCCACATCATTGCATTCAGTTTTTAGTGTCCCAACTTTTTTGGAATCCGGTTTGTAAATGGATGGTAAAACATTTGAGATGTTATCCACAGAATGGTTCATTTAGCATTCTGCTATGCTTCACAAAACATTAGGACTCTGTGGCCTCGATTTGCTTCTAATGGAAAGCACCAATATTATTGTTTGTTTATAATTATCTGATTGGTTTATAGTTTGTTCTGTAACTATCCAACACTAACTGGGCTGCAGAACACAACCCTCGTGTTTCTTAGCACTTGTCCAGATGTTGTGAACGGACAGGAAAATGTGGGTCGTGTAACATTTTGAAAACATAGCAGTTTGCAGGACATCAGTTCAAACAAAATAAATTCTTCTGAAGTTGTTTAGAAGCTCCTTAAGTCCAGTTGTTTTTGTCTTGAACTTTTTTAAATTCTCCTTAAGAACATTTATAAACGTTTGCTATAATATGAAGCCAACCTGGAAAAAAGTTGTCTACAACAAAAATGATTAGGGTTCGGAAACATTTTAAATGTTCTTAAAGATAATTTATTTAGTTTATTCGTCTATTTGTTACAGTGTATATCATATATCATTTGAAACATGTTAGTCACAGACTAGCCATGTCCTAAAGCACATGTTGCTTTTTACTTTTCAATTAAAGTAAGGTTTTACAAAACGTCGTGTTTTATTAAAGACCTGAACTCTCTTGATTTAAAGCTGCTATCTGCGATTTCTGTATGACCAAAACACTTAGAAAAATTTTGACCAGGGAAAGCCTTCTGCTCCCTCCCCCTTGCTCTCTGGCTGACCTGCAACTCCGCCTCCTTAGCTCCTCCTCCTCCCAGCGCTGCAGGCTGGGACAGGCGGGGGATGAGCTGTGTGAAGCTGACACCCCACCCACATGAACAAAACTCTGTTTTTATTGGCTGGTTCAAAAAACTCTGTTTTTATTGGCTGGTTCAAAAAACTCTGTTTTTATTGGCTGGTTCAAAAAACTCTGTTTTTATTGGCTGGTTAACGGCTGGTCACTGTGGGTTTTTATAAATGCTTTTATTACCACCGGGAGACGCCAGAGGACTATAGTTTTTTCAGAGATTACTTGTCAAACATCAATCTATCATAAAATAGTGGCAGAGTGAAGAAATATGTTTAAAAATAACTTACATACTGATCCTTTAAGAATATAAACTTGTAGTTAATAAAATGACTTTTTCTCTTGCCTGGTTTTACCAACAATATAAGTTTACAATAAATATTAACTATAGATTTCCATTAAATGTTTGTGTTCGAATGTTAAACGGATTGAAAACAACGAGTCTGGAAAAGTGTGGAACTGAACTGATATAGAAACCTTGTGTGAAGAGGGGCTTAAATAGACATGCATGGTGGTGCAGGGGGGAGGGCTGCTGCCTCTCGGTGAGAAGGTCGCCGGTTCAAATCCCGGTCTTTCTGGGTGGAGTTTGCATGTTCTCTCTGTGCATGTGTGGGTTTTCTCCGGGTACTCCAGTTTCCTCCCACAGACCAAAAACATGCATGTTAGGCTGATTGGTAACTTTAAATTGTCTCTAGGTGTGAGTGAGAGAGTGAACGGTTGTTTGTCTCTATGTGTCCCTGTGATGGACTGGAGAGCTGTCCGGGGCGTACCCCGCTTCTCGCAAAGTTACTGCTGGATATGGGCACCGGCGACCCCCGGGACCTCCAAAAGGAAGAAGCAAGTGAAGAGGATTGGTGGTTGGATGGATGGATGGATGAATGGATGGATGGAGTGAGTGAGCTAGTTAGTTAACTAGTTAGTTAGTCAGATAGTTAACTAGTTAGCTAGTTATTAACAGTCTAGTTAGTTAGTTAAATATTTAATTAGTTAACTTAGTAAACTATTTAGTTAGTTGTTATCTATTTAGTTAGTTAACTATTTAGATAGATAACTTAGTAAACTATTTAGTTAGTTGTTATCTATTTAGTTAGTTAACTATTTAGATAGCTAGTTAACTATTTAGATAGCTAGTTGGCTAACTAGTTAGTTAACTATTTAGTTGGTTAACTATTTATATAGTTGTTAACTAGTTAGTTAACATTTAGTTAGTTGTAATCTATTTAGTTAGTTAGTTGGTTACGTAGTTAGTTAACTATTCAGTTACTTAAATATTAAGTTATTTTTTTAAATTATGTAGTTACTTAACTATTTAGTTGGATAGTTAACTAGTTAGTTGGTTTGGTAACTATTTAGTTAAATTGTTTAACTATTGGGTTAGAGTGTTAACTAGTTAAATACTTAGTTAAATAGTTAGTTAATTAACTAGTTAGTTTAATATTTGATTATTTAGTAAGTTAACTATTCAGATGGTCAGTTTGTTAACTTGTTAGTTAGTTGGTTAGTTAGTTAGTCATTGAATGAATGAAGTGTGTGAGTAAATGCATGTTTCAACAAAGCAATTGAGACAGAAGGCGATGAGCTGCTTCCATCCAACCATTATCTTTACCCACATTTCCTTCTTGGGTCACGGTGAGCTGGTGTCTATCTCCAGGAGTAAGAGGCAGGACAAACCCTAGACAGGTCACCAGTCCATCATTGTGTGGGAAGAAACCAGAGGACCAGGAGAAAACACACACAGACATGGGGAGAATGTGCAAACTAGTGCATGCTTACTAGATTACTTAAATTAAAAACATCAACTAGTAAATGAGCATTGTGTATACTAAATCTTTTACATCGTTTACAGTTTTTGGCAGGTAGGATAGATTAGGACAAGGCTTCGTCTGGGACCCCCTCCAATGACAAATTGTATTTTCTATGCAGGTCACCCCACTGCTTGAATCAAACTTTAATCTGTTTTACAGCCTGTTGTCCAGCACAATTTGCTGAGTTTAGGCCTAAATGGTCCACTTTTAACAGGAATCACACTCTGCCACAATAACCGTAGTGATCTTGTCTATAAGCTAATTCACAACACAAGTTTTTCGTTAGTTTTCTTTTTATTCCAACTTGTTCTTAGCACATATTGATGTGTTGCTCTTATAAAGTTTACAGTCTGATGTGTTCTTTTTCAGGTGGTGTGGGAATCACATGCTGGCTGGTGGTTTGCAACAAAGTTGTCACACTAGGGCTTAATGCCATCAGCTAAAACACTCTGCTGGGATTTGGAAATACAGTACGTGTTTTTATAAATAAAAGCTGTTTTCTGTCTGCTGATCGGAACCAAGATTAAGGCTGTTCTCCATTTGTAATTTTAATTTATTATATTTGTTGCATGAATGTTTTAAGTGTACATTATTTTAGAACAAAATGTGTCCAGTTTCTTTTGAATAAAAGATGATAGAAGTGTCGTAACGTTCCTAATTATCCTCTGTAACAAGTTACAAATCCCATGCTGCTTTTCTCTCTGCAAATTTTATTCTTCAGTTTCTAGAGTGCCTGGGGGCGCAGATGGTGGGGGTTAAGGGCCTTGCTCAAGGGCACTGAGTGGGGAAAATTAGGTGTGGGTGTTTCACCTTTCCCACTCACATTTTGATGTTGTCGGTCCGGGAAGTTGAACCGGCGACCTTCCGATCCCAGGCTCACCTTTAACCTCTAGGCCACCACTCCCCACAGATACATTAAAGTGAAATAATTAAACTATTTAAAAAAAAAAATTACTGTATAGATAATTTAGTGATACAGTATGCTTATGCTGTACTTATTTAATCATGTTACTCAAAAAACTGCCTCTTAATTTTTGAACTAGTTTCCTCCACTGAAGAAATGCCAAACATTCTATATTTACGGTAGCCTGGTTGACACCAGACCCTTGTCCTTCACTTCGCTTTGGACTAGGGTCTGGCATTTCTCCCATTGAAAACGATTTCTCCTGGAGATTTTTGACCGGACCAATCAGAGAACAGAAGGCGGAGTTTTGTTAGTTTAGCCTGGCGAGGTCCAGGCTATCAGATAAATTGCTCAGAAACCACTCGGTGGATATTTTTTCTGCCACCAGTGTGTAATTATATGGCTCTAATTTACTGACTGTTGGCCTAGATAAAACATTTGAGATAAAATTCGATTTTTTATCATTTATTTTCGTAGCGCACCCGAGGCTGTTTGGAAAATGTCAAACCGAAACTATTTAAATCCAGCAGATTTGACCATTTCGTGAATTGATTTAGGAACTGTTAAGCTCAGGAACACTTCTGATATAACGTCAGCTAAGAAATATATTTTTTATCAGCAGAGAAATAATAGTTTTTTACCTTGTTTTGATGAAAATTCCTTCGTGGCGGCAGCCATTTTGAATGACGACGTCAGTCGACATCGTTCAAAACTCCGCCTTCTGCTCTCTGATTGCTCAGGAACACTTCTGATATAACGTCAGCTAAGAAATATATTTTTTATCAGCAGAGAAATAATAGTTTTTTACCTTGTTTTATTGAAAATTCCTTCGTGGCGGCAGCCATTTTGAATGACGACGTCAGTCGACGTCGTTCAAAACTCCGCCTTCTGTTCTCTGATTGGTCCGGTCAAAAATCTACCGGAGATATCCTTGTCTATGGGACAAGTCCCAGACTGTGCAGTGAAGGGAAATGAGAATTGAGCGGAGCTGTGCAGGAAGGCGAGGGCCAGGCTAATATTTACGGTAGCTAAAACTATTTATTTGGAGCTCTAAGCTCATAGAACAGAGGAAATGCACATTTAAGCAGATCCTCCTCATTTTCACTTCAGCTCTTGCTTCATTCAGTTTCTGTCACTGAGGAACTTTCATACTGAGTAAACACACACCTTTTTTTTTTTAACCTGTACACAGCTGACAACACTAGAAACATTTCCTGCCATGAACCAAACATTGATCACAGCAAGGATTTTCTTCTTCTTAAGCAGAAGATGCTGGCTAACAGTAACAGAACACTTCTAAAGATACCAAAAAGCTAGTCAAAAGAAAACCGTAGCAAAAGGTTAGGTAAAAAGCAGCAAATAGCTAAAAGTGGCAGAAGGCTAGTTAAAAGATAAAAGTAGCATACAAATGCAACAATACAACAAGTTGCTGAAGCAGATTTTAATGAGAATGATTTTCAAAGGAGCTAAAGAAATGTCAATGAATTCTTTTGGGGAAATTATTTGTGAATATTGTTTTGTTTATGTTTATTAAATTTGTTCATTTTTTTACAAAAGAAACACAATACAAGACAATCCCATTAATGATACGTAGGCTACACAATGTAAAAAAAATGAAAGGTAGCAGAAAGAAGAATAAATCTTATTATATCTGCCCCTTTTTTCAAACAATCAGATTAAACAATAATAATCTTTCACCAGCAGTACAAAATGACTAACTCTTTCTAATTTTCTAATACTAATACATAACTAATAATTGATACAATACACATTATGCTAATTCATATATATTTTTTCAACAAATTCCTTTTGATCATTTTCTTAAATGTAAACAGTGACTTGGCATTTTTAACTACATTCTCCAAGCCATTCCATAATCTAATTCCCTGGATTGAGGTAGAACGTCCCTTCAAGCTAGTTCTGAATTGTGGTTTTACAAACATCTCTGTCCCCTTAAGATTATAACAACTTTGTCTTTTAACAAAATTCATTTGGACATTTAAAGGTAATTCGTTATTCTGAGCCCTATACATAATTGATAAAATATTATAATCAACCAAATCATGGAACTTCAATAATTTCAGTTGATAAAATAATGTACTGGATGGATGACAGTAATGTTTTCTAGTGATAATTCTTACAGCTCTTTTCTGTAATACAAAAATAGGCTTTGTGATTGTTTTACACGCTTTCCCCCAAACATCAATACAATAGATTAAGTGTGGAACAATGATTGTGTTATACAACAAATACAGAGCTTTATCATTCAATAGGTCTCTGACCTTGTATAGTACTGCAATCGATTTAGCTATTTTTATTCTTACAGAATTTATGTGTTGTTTCCATGTCAGTTTGTCATCAATGATAACACCCAAAAACTTCACCTCACTCACTCTACAAATCTTTTTAAGTATAAAAGTTACAAAAAACAAAAGTCATAGTACCCATCAGTGGCGGGCCGTGCATTTCACACCTAGGCCTTCAGTAGTGCTCTGTCTGAATCAATCCAACCCTCAATAACTATTTCCCCCATATTTTTAGACAAATTTTTGGCTGAGATATGACCGTTCGTTCCCATTCATTCTGACGGAAAAATGGAGCAGTACCACTTTTGGCCGCTAGGGCCCACCGAGCGTTCCCAGCTCGTGTCCGACAGAAGCCTCCTCTGCTCGGACTCACTCTGTCGCAGCACGGCCTCCTGCTCTCTGGAGGTCTGAACTACCTGTTACCTCAGGAGTTGTCAGAACTCTTCACCAGCGACACAGAGGATGAAGAATTCAACGGGTTTGAATAAAAATAAATAAATAAATAGGTGTTTCTGTCATCATTATGGGCGGGTGAGCGTGTAGTAATTTTAAAGACGCTTTATTTCGTCTGCTTCATTTTGCCATGTTTTAACCGTCAAATGCATTTATCAAGAAAAGTTCAGCTGAGACACACTTTTCCTATAATAACAGCAAACCAATATATTTTTAAGGCGTTTATGTTGTTAAATTTTAAAGACATGAAGGTTTTCGCAGCACGTGCGCACACATTTGGAAGACCCAACAAGCAAATCTATTTAAATCCAGCTGATTTGACCATTATATTCATTTATTAAAGAAAAGTTCAGCTCAGAGTCAGACACATCTTTGCTATAATTTTCAGCAAACAATATATTTTTTAAGGTGTTTATAGTTAAATTTTAAAGAG
>JBBPBX010014281.1:26756-38533 GCA_038048925.1 Garcialebias charrua
ATATATATTATATTATAATCTTATTATACATGCCCCTTCTTTAAACAAAATTAATTCAAACAATCAATTCAAATAGCAATCGCATATAAAAAAATATAAGATAATAAATGATTTCTCACACAATACCATATATAGTAATTTGCATACAAACCAATTTTTGAATATTTGTTCAGAAATTTTGTTCTAATCATTTTCTTAAATATAGATATTGACTTTGCAATTTTAATACTGTATCGGGTTCCAAACCATTCCAGTCCTATTCCCTGAATTAAAGTTGACCTACTCTTTAAACTAGTTCTGTATTTTGGCATAACAAAAATATCTGTTCCCTTGAGATTGTAAGTACTAGTCCTTTTTACAAAAAGCATTTGGATATTTGAGGGTAATGTGAAATTCTGAGCTTTGTACAATAATAAAAGAATATTATAGTCAACCAAATCATAAAACTTCAGCAACTTCAATTTGCAAAACAAAACATTTGATGGATGGCAGTAATGTTTTCTTGTAATAATTCTTATGGCTCTCTTCTGTAAAGTAAAAATAGGCTTAGTTACAGTCTTGCACACTGTACCCCAAACATCTATACAGTAAATTAAGTGCGGGAGTATAATTGTATTATATAACAAATACAGTGCTTTATCATTTAGTAAATCTCTAACTCTAAACAGCACTGCAATAGACCTAGATATTTTAGTCTTTACAAAATGTATGTGTTGTTTCCATGACAACTTATCATCAATAATTACACCCAAAAACTTCACCTCCCTTACCCTGCATATCTCAAAACCTTCAATCTTGAAAGGAACATCAACAGTTATCTTTTTCTTACTAAATATCATATAATTAGTTTTATCTAGATTTAACGATAACATATTTAACTTAAACCAACATTGTATTTTTACAAACTCAAAATGTATCAACTCAATCATTTGCTCCAAGTTTTTACCCGAACAAAAGAAAGTAGTGTCATCAGCAAAAAGAATACATTTAAGGACACTGGACACCTTCATTAAATCATTTACATATAAAATAAACAACTTAGGTCCAAGTACAGAGCCCTGTGGTACTCCAGATAATACATTACTTAAATTAGATCTTACATCATCAATTTGAACAAACTGTTTTCTGTCTTTTAGATAACTAAATATCCACTGCAATGCAGGTCCTCTAATACCACATTTTTTCAATTTATCAAGTAAAATGGTATGGTCAATGGTGTCAAATGCTTTTTTTAGATCAACAAATATACTTATACAATGTTGCTTTTGATCAACAGCTGTGGTAATTTGTTCCATCAACTCCATTAGATGGATTTAAAAACCGGAAGCTGACATTCAGCAGGGAGGAGCAGGCAGATCCATGAGCATGAGCAGTGAAATCCTCCTGATGGTTCTGAACGTCTGCTGAAGTCCAGCTCCACAGACACGATTACCCATCAGCCATCTCTTCCATAAAAGCGTCTCAGCGTTGAGACTCCCTCTGGAGCAGAATCACGCCGACTTAAATCGGGGAGCTCTGGTTTCAAAAGTTTGTAAAAGTTTTAAAACCCTCGAGTGACGTCTGAAGATAACGAACTCGACTAGGGAACATCACTGCTCCGAACGAGTGTTTTTGACTAAAATGTGAAATAAAATTGAACGTATTGTGTTGAACTTCACCATTACCGGTACTTTCCAAGCAACCAAACTTGTTTTTGCTCTTTCAACACAAGTGGGCCTGCGGTATGCAGCGATCACCTGCAGCTGTGTGTTTTGCATGAACTGCACACAGACTGAGCAGGTCGGGCACTGCCTTCAACAAAGCAGCTTATTGTTGGCCGTCTTCAGAGGACATCACCTGAATGACGGACGTGCAAACTGTTGTTTTAACTGGAGAAACGACAAAAGGTTTATAAAGAACTGGGCGGAATTAGCCTTTTTCCCAAACAGAATCCAAATTATACAAAATTGTTGGTTGAATCTACTCACATTAATGTTCAGATTCATTTAAAACAACAGTTCAGATCTTCTGAAGTAAGGTGTAAATAAACATCTTACCTGTTGTACATAGATCCTTGAACACGTTCAGGTTAGAGAAATAAAGTTTAATTTCAAAATGTCTGAGTCATTTTGCTCTTGGTTTTACCTGGACTAGCCTATAGCTCGTCAATCGAGTCAGAATGACTCTAATCCTCTAAACCAGGGGTGTCAAAGTCAAATGCACCGAGGGCCAAAAAATAAAATAAAAATTGCTACAAGCTAAGGGCCGGACTGGTTCAATGTTTATTATAAGGGGTGATATAAGATTTTTTTTAATTCTTTCTGCACTCTTTTCATTCATTGTTTTCTTTTTGATTAATTTGTTTTATTTTGTCTCTTTTAAATGAATGAATAAATGAATAAAATTAAATATTAAATAGCTTTACATCTGCTAAGTTCTTGGCATAAATCAACACAGACATGTTCCTGCTTTTAGTATTTTACATTGTTTTATAATGTAGCTATTTATAACAAATACATTATAAATAACCCTGATGCATGCTCAATATTATATTATAAATAAATAATAATAAAAAAAACTCCACTACTGTAGATAATTCCTAGAATAAATATTTCATAATAATGGTGTGGAGAGGATGGCTGTAAGGGGAGAAGGGAGGCCATCACAAAAAACAAAAAAACAAAACATTTTTTTAATCATCCAGGGGGCCATAAATAATGAGTTTGCGGGCCGGCACTTTGACATATGTGCTCTAAACTGAGGAGCTACCTACAACAGGTAAGATACTGACTACATCCCTGTAAAGTTCTCTGTAAAAAAGCCCAGTTTAGTTTGACTCATCACAGCAAAAAAAAGCAGCACTAAATTAAAAACCTGAATTCTGTCAGAGCATCTGCCCCTGAGAGGTTCTGACTTCTAACAGAACTCGACCCAGTTCTGTTCAACCTTCTGAACCAGCAAAGACTTCAGAAAAGAGCTAAATATTTCCGTTGCATCGTAATGTGCGTTGGAAGCTAGCTGAGCAGTAAAGCACAAAAAGTAACATAGAGACAAATAAATCTGCACCGAGAGCTCAGTGCAACAACAACAAAAAGATAAAAATAAAATTATGTGCAATTCATTAAAAAATGCAAAAAGCAGAAAAACGTAGCTAATGTTGAAAAGAGTCTTTTGGACAGCTCACACCAGATGAGTGAAACTCTACAAAAGCCACATTTGAAGACAGAAAATAAAAAATGGTCATTTAGATCATTAAAACGGTAATTCATGTGACTTTATTACCTCAGAATGACAGTTTTATTTTTGTCAGTGCATCGACGTGTTGCTACCAGAAGAATCAAAGTACGCAGTAAATCTGTCAACAGAGGTTTACCTTCATAGCTGATGGGTGAGAGGGGGTTCAGTTCACGTCACTACATCCTGAACATTTACCATTCATATCTCAGAATATCTCATAAATACAGTGTTTGAGTTGTGCCAGAGTATCAAAAAACATCTGTATGACTCCTACAATGCACCTGTCAGATGAATAAACCAGTGAGCTAAAAGGTAGTTTGCAAAGTGCTGATAAATGTGTTTAGTTGCATCCGACTGCAAAGATAATTCATGCTGGATTTTCTAACAAGTTATTTTAATGATGATTCAGCATTTTTTAAATTATTCCATATGTTTTTTGTAGATCAACTACTTCTGCAAACGCTCAGCACATTCAGAAGATGGGCACTGTGACTTTTTGTTTTTGTAACTTTTACATTTTTCAAATTATTTTACTTTATATGCAGATATTTTCCCCAGAGAAATACATTTTGATGATTTCAATTCCTTCAAAAAAGTTGCTCACTTTGAAATCTGCTTCAGTGTACTACCTCTAATTTTGTCTTCTTTTGCTACTTTTAGCTTCTATCTAATGATTCTAAATCTATACTACTTTTAGCATTTAGCTAGCCATTTGCTACATTTAGCTTGTAGCTACTGTTTTATACTTTTAGCATTTAGCTAGCCTTTTGCTACTTTTATCTCCTAGCTAGTTTTGCTATTTTAAATTCTAGTTATTTTGACTATTTATGGTATTTAGCTAGCCTTTTGGTACATTTAGCTTTTACCTACTGTTTTCCATTTTTAGCAGTTAGCTACAGCTACTTTTAGATTTTATTGATGTTTTAGTACATTTGACATTTAGCTAGCCTTTTGCTACATTTATTTTCTAGCTAGTTTTGGTATTTTAGCTTCTACCGGTAGTTCATTTTACTACTTTTAGCAATTAGATAGCCGTTTGCTACATTTAGCTTGTAGTTTCTGTTTTCTACTTTTTAATCATGTCCTGAGAGAGCACGCTGTACACTCACGCAAAGACATGTAGGAGGAGATGTATGAAGGCAGCAGACCAAGAAGTGATTTAAAGATGAACATGTAACAGTGGAAACGTTTTGTTTTTTTAGCTAGCTGACTGATTGATTCAGCTTTTAGCTACTCTTTTCTATTTTTCTATTTTAGCTAGTTTTGCTACTTTTAGATTCTCGTAACGGTTTTACGACTTTTAGCATTTACCTAGACTTTTGCTACTTTTATCTTCTAGCTAGTTTAGCTAATTTATCTTTTATTTAATTTTACTACTTTTGACATTTAGCTATAGCCTTTTACTAAATTTAGCTTTTAGCTACTGTTTTCTATTTTTAGATTTTAGCTAGTTTTGCTACTTTTGGATTCTCGCAACGGTTTTACGACTTTTAGCATTTACCTAGACTTTTGCTACTTGTATCTTCTAGCTAGTTTAGCTAATTTATCTTTTATTTAATTTTACTACTTTTGACATTTAGCTATAGCCTTTTACTAAATTTAGCTTTTAGCTACTCTTTTCTATTTTTAGATTTTAGCTAGTTTTGCTACTTTTAGATTCTCGTAACGGTTTTACGACTTTTAGTATTTACCTAGACTTTTGCTACTTGTATCTTCTAGCTAGTTTAGCTAATTTATCTTTTATTTAATTTTACTACTTTTGACATTTAGCTATAGCCTTTTACTAAATTTAGCTTTTAGCTACTGTTTTCTATTTTTAGCATTTAGCTGCAGTTTTTACTACAGTACATTTAGATTCAAGTTACAGTTTGATTACTTTTAGCATTTAGCCTTTTGCTACATTTATCTTCTAGCTAGTTTTGCTATTTTAACTTCTATTTACTGTAATTTTCTACTTTTAGCAATTAGTTAACCTTTTGCTACATTTAGCTTGTAGCTACTGTTTTCTACTTTTAGCTTTCAGTAATTATTTGCTTTTAGCTAGCATATTAGCATATTAGTACACCTAGCTACTAGCTGTCAACTTTTGTCTTTTAGCAAGTGTTTTGTCTTTTTTCATTCATTCATTCATCTTTTATTTATTGAGTCGTGAGGTTCATTTACAAGAGAAACCTGAACAGGTCTTTGTAGCTTTAACAGTTCAGTTTCAGCTTGTTCAGCTTGTAGAGTGAGTGAGGTGAAGTTTTTGGGTGTTATCATTGATGACAAACTGACATGGAAACAACACATAAATTCTGTAAGAATAAAAATAGCTAAATCGATTGCAGTACTGTACAAAGTCAGAGACCTATTGAATGATAAAGCTCTGTATTTGTTGTATAACACAATCATTGTTCCACACTTAATCTATTGTATTGATGTTTGGGGGAATGCGTGTAAAACAATCACAAAGCCTATTTTTGTATTACAGAAAAGAGCTGTAAGAATTATCACTAGAAAACATTACCGTCATCCATCAAGTACATTATTTTATCAACTGAAGTTATTGAAGTTCCATGATTTGGTAGACTATAATATTTTATCAGTTATGTATAGGGCTCAAAATAATGCATTACCTTTAAAGGTCCACCGACATGATTTTTTTACTATTCATAAAATTGCTCAAAATATATATATTTTATCATTTAAATATGTTCCTTTATGCAAACAAAATGATAAATCACTTTAATTTTGCTTTAAAAGTGATTTTGAACTTCAAGCCGTGTTTAATCATGGGAAATCTGATTACACCCGAACGCACCATCTGTGATGTCACACCGGGCAGAGCTCTGGGCTTGTCACAGTGCGCAGGTATGAGCAGCTCGACATGAAAGTAAGTCTGATACAGCATCAGACCTAAATTAGATCCTGTTGTTTCTTGTTCCATCACCCAAACTATTTTCTGCTTCCCAAAATGAAGACAAATAGCTCAAATCTTCACATAGATTGCTAAATTCGTCGGGTTTTAAATGGTCCGCTATTAAAGAGACCAGAGCCCTCTGCCCAGTGTGACATCACAGATGGTGCGTTCGTGTGTAATTGGATTTCCCATGATTAAACACGGCTTGAAGTTCAAAATCACTTTTAAAGCAAAATTAAAGTGATTTAGCATTTTGTTTGCAAAAATGAACATATTTAAATGATAAAATATATATATTTTGAGCAATTTTATGAAAATTAAAAAATCATGTCAGTGGGGCTTTAAATATCCAAATACATTTTGTTAAAAGACAAAGTTGTTATAATCTTAAGGGGACAGAGATGTTTGTAAAACCACAATTCAGAACTAGTTTGAAGGGACGTTCTACCTCAATCCAGGGAATTAGATTATGGAATGGCTTGGAGAATGTAGTTAAAAATGCCAAGTCAATGTTTACATTTAAGAAAATGATCAAAACGAATGTGTTAAAAAAATATATATGAAATAGCGTAATGTGTATTGTATTAGTTAGAAAATTAGAAAGAGTTAGTCATTTTGTACTGTTGGTTGAAGATTATTATTGTTTAATCTGATTGTTGGAAAAAAGGGGCAGATATAATAAGATTTATTCTTCTTTCTGCTACCTTTCATTTTTTTAATATTTGTACATTATCATTTATGGGATTGTCTTGTATTGTTTCTTTTGTTAAAAAAAATGAACAAATTTAATAAACATAAACATAAACTTCAGCAGTCTTGCAGCATTTTGCAGAAAATGTCATTTGTCGTTTTTCTTTAGTCCTGTAAACAATGTATGAAGCCGTGCTGATGTTTTCAAATCAAACTTTTTAACTAAGTTTTTAAAATAATACTGTGTTAAGAAGTGATTTTAAAAGATCAGAAGTGAGTCCAACAGAACAGTTCTGGCAGCACATCCTCTGCATGGAGGCCTAAAGGCACGACCAGGGCTGAGTGGACTTACAGAACCGTGCTGTTCCTGCGGGACGATCTAGTCCTGTAGGACGGCTTCTTTTTCTTCCACATCCCCCCCGCTGACCGGTGGTGAAGCACCTGTTTCCAGGCAGGCGTCCAGTGACACAAACCAGGAAACCAGGAAAAGGCCGAGCGAAAGGAGGAGGGATGAAAGAGGGAGGGAAGGGGAGGAATGAGACCTGACTATCTGGTCCTTTCTCTTTCTCAATCAGTGGCTGATCTGTCAACACATTGGACTGAGAAAAATGTAAAGGTTTTGTTTATTTATGGCGTCATAACCACATAAAGACAAGTTGGAGATAATTGATTGGTCTAAAAAGACTCAGGACTCAGGAGGACACTGTTCAGGTTGAAGGACTCTGCAGGGGAAGGTCTTTTTATCCTGTGTGTGTAATATTAGCAGGGGCGGTCCTAGCCTGTACGGTGCGCTGGGCAAACAACCCCTCTGGCACCCTCCCACTTCTCCAAGCCCACATCACCCAACTCCCCACCCCCACCTCACCCTCGGGGGTGTGGACACGCTCCACCATCACATATTTAGATTACCGTGCACCAAATGAATATTTTAACCAAAAACCTGAAATTGAAGGAACTAGAAAAAAAGTATAAACACACAGTGACACAAAAATATTGTACGCAGTGAAGTTAAAAGTATATAATACAAATGCAAACATAAATGCTGTGGAAAATAAATAAAAATAAAATAAGGCAGTCCTAAATCGCACCAAGTATTTAAATCTGTACTACAACTGCACTGGAAGGAACTGATACTGGAGTCAGTAATGAACCGAAGGGCACTGTGATAACTGTGATGGTTTTCTACCATCATGGTGACTTCAGCTGCTAAACACCAAGGAGCAGCTAAACTACAGGTCCAACACAAACTGCAACACAAAACAACCACTCATGAGCTAAACAAGCTGCGGTCTGTCGCCATGATGGCGTTGGTGACTGTGTCTCAACCTACCGAAGCAGCAGGTGTTAGGTTTACAAACAAACCTGTAAAAACAACATCTTCTGTCTGAACTGTTTTGTTCTCCATGACCAGCAGGAGGCAGGATTTGATCACACTAAGACCACACGTCACCCCAAGAGACATGAATGTGTGTTAAAGCTTCAGCTGCAGCATCATATAACTTCCTGCATCATCATGTAGCTTCAGCTGCATAATCATGTAGCTGCATCATCATGTAGCTTCATCTGCATAATCATGTAGCTGCATCATCATGTAGCGTCAACTGCATAATCATGTAGCTTCAGCTGCATAATCATGTAGCTGCATCATCATGTAGCTTCAGCTGCATAATCATGTAGCTGCATCATCATGTAGCTTCAGCTGCATCATCATGTAGCTTCAGCTGCATCATCATGTAGCTGCATCATCATGTAGCTTCAGCTACAGCATCATGTAACTTCCTGCATCATCATGTAGCTTCAGCTGCATAATCATGTACGTAGCTGCATCATCATGTAGCTTCAGCTGCATAATCATGTACGTAGCTGCATCATCATGTAGCTTCAGCTGCATAATCATGTAGCTGCATCATCATGTAGCTTAAGCTGCATAATCATGTAGCTGCATCATCATGTAGCTTCAGCTGCATCATCATGTAGCTTCAGCTGCATAATCATGTAGCTGCATCATCATGTAGCTTCAGCTGCATAATCATGTAGCTGCATCATCATGTAGCTTCAGCTGCATAATCATGTAGCTGCATCATAATGTAGCTGCATCATCATGTAGCTTCAGCTGCATAATCATGTACCGGTAGTTGCATCATCAAGTAGCTTCAGCTACAGCATCATGTAGCTTCATCTGCATAATCATGTAGCTGCATCATCATGTAGCTTCAGCTACATCATCATGTAGCTGCAGCATCATGTAGCTTCAGCTACAGCATGTAGCTTCATCTGCATAATCATGTAGCTGCATCATCATGTAGCTGCAGCATCATGTAGCTTCAGCTACAGCATCATGTAGCTTCATCTGCATAATCATGTAGCTGCATCATCATGTAGCTGCATCATCATGTAGCTTCAGCTGCATAATTATGTAGCTGCATCATCGTGTAGCTTTAGCTGCATCATCATGTAGCTGCATCATCATGTAGCTTTAGCTGCAGCATCACGTAGCTGCATCATCATGTAGCTTCATCTGCATAATCATGTAGCTGCATCATCATGTAGCTTTAGCTGCAGCATCACGTATCTGCATCTTCATGTAGCTTCAGCTACAGCATCATGTAGCTTCATCTGCATAATCATGTAGTAGCTGCATCATCATGTAGCTTCAGTTGCATCATCATGTAGCTTCAGCTACAACATCATGTAGCTGCAGCATCATGTAGCTTTAGCTGCAGCATCACGTATCTGCATCATCATTAGGGTTGGGCATCGTTTGAATTTGAGCGATTCCGGTTTCGATTCCGATTCTTTTCGATTCTCGGTTCCGATTCTTTTTGTAGGCGGGGTTAAAAAATGACATGTCAATTCAATTCAGTTCAGTTTATTTATACTGTATAGCTCCAAGTCACAACAGAAGTTGTCTCAGGGCACTGAACAAAAAACAATCAAATATAAAAATAATAAGTTAACAGAAACTTTAATATAAAAATAATGGTAACACTATTTATCTGAGGAGACTACTTTGAGTTTAACTCCATGTTATAAAAAAGCTACAGTAGTTAGCCAGAGTTATTTCAGGATGAAATAATTTGAACTTCTGTTTGAATTTAATGCTATGAACTTTTTCCTTGAACTTTTTCCTTTTTGTTACATTTACCGGTACTATGAATTTCTCACAGGGCAGAGAGCCAACATGGAGGACTCACAAACATATACAGTATTATTATTATTATTATACAGTACAAATAATATTGTCCAGTGTCTGATGCTGCAGTCATGTTACTGAGCTCCCACTGATGGGCTAACCTGGTTCCACCACCAGCAGCAGGATCCTCAGACAGAACAGCTGGTGGGATGTCCTGGTATCTGCAGCCCTCTCTCCATTTGTTTCTTCATGGACATGGAGCTGTGACATTATGTTGTGCCTCTTCCTCAGCAAAACGCTCCTCCAGTGGAGACTTTCTGGACAGACTGCAGGAAGTTCCTAAACAAACAACAGGTTTATCAGTATTATCAGTAAAAAGAGATTATTAAATCATTTTTAAGACTGAGAATGTGTACAATTATTAGCTCTGTTGTTATTGCCTAACTAACCTATTCAATAATTCTTCAAACTGTGACATTCACTCATAATGGAATGAAAGAGAACATAAACAGAAATTATATAATACTGAAAACTAGAGACATTTAGACATTTTAAAAGACACAGAGAACTTTAAATGGATTAAGAATGTTAATAAGTGTTGGATTTGAGTGCAATGTAAGTGCAATCCATGGTTGAATTCACATCTGAAAAGGGATGCAACCTTTTCACAACATATGCTGTAACTGTTCTGTGGCACTCTTCATTCAGTTAACACTGACGTTTTTACCTTGGACGCTGGTGAACACTGTGAAGCCATTTCAGGTCGTTTGTCTAAGAAAAAAAATACAAGCTAACGTTAGCATCGTGTTTGTATTTGAGCTGACTTACCGCTTTAAGCGGAGTATAACTTGTTAGCTGCCTTAATGTTGGTATGAGATGTAGTTTATAGTTTATTTATTTACCTGATGGAGCCGAAGAGGTAGCGATTAGCGAAAAGTTCGGCGGAGCGTTTTGCAGACGGACCACTCTGTACTTCCGGTCGGATACGAAGCGAAAATAATCCGGTGGAGCGCGTCAAAGACGGGACACTATTTTACTTCTCCACCCTCCTTTGCATGATAGAAAATTATTGCAAGTGCTGCACTGACCTGACTGGTCATTTTATTAATTAGTAAGCTTTAGATCTCGGGTGCACACTTCCGGTGGATTCTTCTTCGTTGGGTTTCGGTGGCGGATACTTCCGGTCGGCTAACTAGCATCGAAAATAGGAATCGCAAATTAATATTTTGAACGATTCCGGGAAAACCGGACAGTTAGTCCCGGTTCCGAACGATTCTCGATGCCCAACCCTAATCATCATGTAGCTTCAGCTACAGCATCATGTAGCTTCATCTGCATAATCATGCAGTAGCTGCATCATCATGTAGCTTCAGTTGCATCATCATGTAGCTGCATCATCATGTAGCTTCAGCTACATCATGTAGCTGCAGCATCATGTAGCTTCAGCTACAACATCATGTAGCTGCAGCATCATGTAACTTTTTTCAGCATCATGTAGCTTCAGCTACAACATCATGTAGCTGCAGCCTCATGTAGATTCATCTGCATCATGCAGCTTCAGCTGCAGCTACATGACACTATGGGTTCACATCAGGAAAACTTTTATTTCCTGACCACTTTTTCCAGTCCATCATTTTCTATAAAAGTATATTCCACAATTTGTGCATTCTTCTATGAAAATGTTCAGCTTGATGTTGATGGTGTGTTTTAAAGGGGACCACACATGCAAAATTCACTTTTTAATGTTTTTTTTTACTCAACTTTGGGTATGTACTTCATAAAAAAACAGGCCAAAGAAATGCACCCAGTGGTTTATTTACTCTAAGTAGATTTATTTGT
>JBBPBX010014282.1:9540-19719 GCA_038048925.1 Garcialebias charrua
ATCAAAATTAGCAAATATTTAAAAAGACAAATATTTAAGCTGGCTGGGACTAGAATTTCACATGGGAAGTTTCCTTTTGTTTATTATTGTTTAGTCTTGAATGAACTAAGAAGACAAATATTTAGGCCAGATATTAACTGCAGGCAGTCTTGCTGCACAATCTTGTATTTAATTGATTGTTTTTACTTCTGTATTGTTCAGCACTTTGTGCACCTTTTGGCTGCTGGAAAGGGCTCTATAAATAAAGTTTGTTTGTTTGTGTTTGTTTGTTTGTTTGTTTGTTTGTTTGTTTGTTTGTTTGTTTGACTGTTTGATTGATTGATTGATTGATTGATTGATTGATTGATTAATCTTGCACACCTAATTAGCATGGTGTTATTTCAGTGCAGAAAAATGGTCCAAGCCAAGAATAATATCTAAAATCTCAACAATATAATAACTTAAGAGAACACCATCAGATTATTTGGGAGGAATATACTGTACACTTTGCTGTTATTCAAGAATGATTAATTTTTCTCATGAAAAACATTCATTAAAACTTTTCTCATTATTAGTCTCGCTTCTAATGTGTGTTGAACGCCCATTTGATTGTTCAGAAGATACTAAGCATGAGACATCAATAAGTTGTCTTATCAGGTTTTAAATACCAGACAATGAATCAATCAAGCTTTATGTCTATAGCACCTTATATACAAGTCAAATGCAAATAAAAGTGCTAACAGCAGAGAAAAATTAAAGAGCTATCACACATGATAACTGTTTTTCTTTTCTTTTTTTTGACTGCTCCCTTCATCAGGGTTCATCACAGCAAACTGAGTTACACAGAGACTTGGCAATGTCCTTCCTGACACAACCACAGACCACCAAGCTAAAACAGTCCTCTGTGTGGAGCAGAGAGCTGCTATCTAGGGTGCCCAGGGGAGCAGATGGTCGGGGTTAAGGGCCTTTCTCAAGGGCCCAGAGTGGAGCAAATCAGGGTAGAGACAGGTGTGGGTGCTTCACCAATCCCACCCACATGTTGATGTTGTCGGTGCCAGGAGTTGAACCAGCAATCTTCCGATCACAGGCTAACCTTCTCTAACCTTTACCCCACCACACCCTCCCATAGGATAAAACTATCATGTTAAATCCAGACTGAACAGATGGGTTTTTGGTCTACATCTAAAAGTGTCTAGGTTATGGACTCATCTCAGATTCTCTGGCAGGCTGTTCCACAGTCTTGGTGCATAGCTACTAAAAGCAGAATCACCAAAAGTTCTGCTCGGTGGAACAGCTAAGAGAGTTTTAAATATTATTCTCATGTACTTCCTTCAAGTCACAATATTCATTCATTCATTCGATCTTTATTTCTACAGGTTAGTCTCATTGAGTCTTGAGGACTCGTTTACGAGAGACCTGTTTTAAACAAATAACAAAGATGAGGTTCAGACAACAATAGACATCATAAAAAAACATATAAAATAAAAGTAAATAGAAGAAATTATATAAAAGCGAATCAAAAAGCTACATTATGAAACAATGTAAAATACTAAAAAAAGTAACATGTCTGCAATGATTTTTGCAATGAACTTAACAGTTGTTTAAAGTCCCTTAAAATCCCTTACCAAAAGTTAGACATGGAGTTCCTCAGGGTTCAGTGCTTGGACCAATACTTTTTATTAAGGTAGGTAATGTTATTAAACAGCATGGGATACATTTTCATTGCTGTGCTGACGATACTCATATTTGTCCATGAAATCTAATGAATCCAATCAGCTACTTGGACTTTTGTCTTAAAGACATAAAAGCATGGACAACCCTAAAATTTCTGCTTTTAAACCCAGAAAAGACTGAGGTTTGTTTTTTGGACCAGAGCATCTTAGGAATAAATGTTGCAGTCTTTCACTTCCTCATCATCTCTTCTGCTTCAAAAGGTGTTCAAAATCCATTCCTCATATAGTTCATTCTTTGTATTGAAAACATTTTGTTGAAAACAGTCAAAGATAATAAGTAACTTTCCACAGATTGGACTTTGACACTGACAGAATGAGAACATTTTGGTTGTAGACTGACTATGGCTGGCCGCAGACAGATTATGAGAGATTTGTAACCAGGTAGAGTTTCTAACCTTTCATAGTGTAGGCATTCATAAAAAGTGGTGTACATTGGCTTTTCTTTAAGTTTTTCCATGCAGGTGGAGAACAGATGTCCCTCTCCTCCACATCACACACAAACATATCTTCTGGCTGGGGAAAAAAAGAAACAATAATTAAAATGATTTGACAGAAACTGTTACACTGTTCTTTTTCTGTTTGTGCCACTCAGCAGAGCTGTGAGTCATCATCTGAACTAAGCACAGCTTCATATTTTGATTGGAACCAGCTCACCTGTATTCTCTCTTTCTGGACGCCTGACGGTGCAATGTAAATCTGGTCTCTGTGTTGTACAGAAATAATGAGGCAATGTATTAATTTTTAAAACAATGAAGTAGCTAGCTGAACACAAGCAACTGGATATTACATTTGGTTTTTATCCTGAAGAAAATTATCTAAGTTAAATGAGTTGAAGCAGCTTCTTCTCCATCTTTTGGTTTTTCCCCCTTCAGCGGTCGCCACAGCGAGTCATCCTCCTCCATCTTACTCCATCCTCTGTCCTCACTCCAATTACCTCTATGTCCTCTCTCTTCTCTTTGTCTTTTTCCTGGCAGCTGCATTTCTAACATCCTTTTACCAATATACCCACTGTCCCTCCTCTGGACATGTCCAAACCATCTCAGTCTGGCCTCCCTAACTTTATCTCCCAGTTGTTCAACATGTGCTGTACCTCTGATGATCTCATTCCTGATCTTATCCATCCTTGTCACTCCTAAGGAGAACCTCAGCATCTTCATTTCTGCTACTTCCAGTTCTTTCTCCTGTCTTTTTGTCCATGTCTCTGTCTCCAGACCATACAACATAGCTGGTCTCACCACTGTCTTGTAAACTTTTCCTTTGACCTTTGCTGACACCTTTTTGTCACAAATCACTCCTGAAACTTTTCTCCATCCACTCCATCCTGCCTGGACTCTCTTTTCACCTCTTTACCACATTCCCCATTTTCCTGGACAGTGGACCCCAAGTACTTGAAGTCCTGCACCTTTGTGACCTCTGCTCCTTGTAGCCTCACTGTTCCACTGGCCTCCCTCTCATTCACACACATGTACTCTGTCTTACTACGGCTGACTTTCATTCCTCTTCTTTCAAGTGCATACCTCCACCTCTCCAAGTTCTCTTCCACCTGTTCCCTGTTCTCACCACAGATCACAATGTCATCTGCAAACATCATAGTCCACGAGGGTTAAAGCTACTGTTTTTGTAAAATGTGACTCACCAAAATATTTCTTTCACGCATCCAAACCTCAAAGTATTTTAACTTTGTTGCTGCTCCATTTTATTTTATGCTATTTTAATAAATAAAACTGCTGTAACGTCAAAACAACTTTGTGTACAGTACCGGTATATTCAATTTCCCAAATAGGGGTTTGAGTTTGTTGGAAAAAATAAATATTCTGTGGATTTGGTGACAACATCTAATGGGATAGTCTGAAATGAAACTAAATAAAAACAAAACTGTAGAATTAGACAAGAGTCACAGTTTATCTCTTTAAAATTGTTGCAATGATCCTATTTAGAGCCATGGCTTTTCCCAACAGAGCCCAAAGAATAAAGCCACTACATTCCTCCTTATCTAGCAACAAATACGTCCAGATAGGAGAATCGTATTGATTTTGATAGGAGGGTTTGGCAAGGCTCCCTCAGTCTGAGTCACTTCTGAGTCAAACCAGAGATATTAAGGCACAAAAAAAAAACTCCAAAGTTAAAAATGAGTCTGCTCTCAAACTGTAAGCTTTCTGTCTGAAACATTTTGTAGCATTAGGAAAGAGTGCACTCGGGATCCTTGATCAATTCAATCTTTGCTTACTTAAATCTATGTTGTTACTTTAAAATGTAAAATTGTTTATTAGAAACAAAAATGTATTTGAGATTCTTAATGTGGCCACATTTATTCGTTATAGATACAGAGTTGAATCAAATGTTCATTTAAAAAAGGATGACAAATAACGCTTTAGCACAATTTGTAGATGAGTTGCTCTTTTCTGAGTTGGACAACCATATTTCAAGATGAAAATATATTTTTTACAGAATCATTTTGGGGTTGCAGTTATTTATTTGTTTATTTATTTTTGCTTGTTTTCTTTTTGTCTGACTGAAACATGAATGTATATGAAGCGGCAGTGAGTGGCACTTATTTAGATTGCTGGGGGTTTCATAAAGATTTCTTGTTAACTTCAATAAATGTCTGTCAGTCCTTATTTCATAGGGAGATTTGCTAATGGGTGGTGCTTTTCTTGTAGCAGCCAACTATAAAAACACATTTTAAAGATGGTAGTAACTAGTAATGATCTGTCAAAGTTTTCAATTTGAACTGTAGCTTGTTGTTGAAAAACTGAAGTATTTTACGTTCAACTTAGATTAACAAACACTTAGAAAACATGACTGACCTGCGAGTTAACTTTTTGAGTACAAATAATCACCAGAATTCTCCAAAACAAAATGTGACTCTTGGGATTGATAAAAATAGGTTACATAGGGATATGTCACAGAGCTGAAACTATCTTTATTTTTTAAACATAATATGAATAGTCTGACTCTGACTCTCTCTGATTCTGAATAAAACAGATGAACACAGTTGCTTTACAAAATATCATGAAGCAGTAAATCTGTATACAAACCCCTGTTTGAGACTGATCCCACCGCCCGTCCCCGTCACCCATCCCAGCTGGTAAAAGAGCCGACATAACTCAGGAATGAGTACACGTGGATGCTCCTTGTCCTGGGACACACAAACAACCACTGCAGTTTAAACACTGGTGCATACAAAATGTAAACGGTCCAGTTCAACAAATGCAAAATTACTCTTTTTGACACAAAATGAGTTAGTTAGTATACGTACTCCTGTATATAATAACCAGAGTAGTCACAGCCTGAACATTTCTCTTTTTGTTGAAATGATCATAGTGTATAGATTAACACCAGAGAAATACATAAAATAAGTTGCTCATATTTATACACGTTGTTTTTTTCTACAAATCCATGTCATTGAGTTTTGCCAGTCTTCTATTATAGTCATGCAAATAAAACAAAGTCCCCCAAAGGAAACACAAATACAGAGTAAAAAATCACTTGAATGTAACTTGACTCTGTGAACAATACAGTATATTACAGAAATCAGAACAGCCCTTGTATATATTCTTTATCATAAGTATTCTTGTTATCACCATTAGGAGTAGTGACTAAAGTATTATCAGTCGTTTGGATTTACTTCTAACAGTTAGGTCTTTAAAGGTCCACTGACATGATTTTTTAATTTTCATAAAATTGCTCAAAATATATATATTTTATCATTTAAATATGTTTGTTTTTGCAAACAAAATGATAAATCACTTTAATTTTGCTTTAAAAGTGATTTTGAACTTCAAGCCGTGTTTAATCATGGGAAATCCGATTACACTCGAACGCACCATCTGTGATGTAACACTGGGCAGAGGGCTCTGGTCTCTTCAATAGCGGACAATTTAAAACCAGACGAATTTATCAATCTATGTGAAGATTTGAGCTATTTGTCTTCACTTTGGGAAGCAGAAAATAGTTTGGGGGATGGAACAAGAAACAACAGCATCTAATTTAGGTCTGATGCTGGATCAGACTTCTTTCATGTCGAGCTGCTCATACCTGCGCACTGTGACAAGCCCAGAGCTCTGCCCAGTGTTACATCACAGATGGTGCGTTCGAGTGTAATCGGATTTCCCATAATTAAACACGGCTTGAAGTTCAAAATCACTTTTAAAGCAAAATTAAAGTGATTTATCATTTTGTTTGCAAAAACAAACATATTTAAATGATAAAATATATATATTTTGAGCAATTTTATGAAAATTAAACAATCATGTCAGTGGACCTTTAATCTTAGATTATGTCAAAACTTAATTATACATTTTAGTTATAAGTTATTATATATTATTATTATTATTATACATTATAAGTATTTTTTAAGATTATACAGGCAGAGGTGCACAATGCCCTAGAGACTCATCACTGCCAGATGCCCTCAACATATTCTAAACACACTTTGAAGACCTGAACAGACCACGCAGCACCAGACTTACCTAACTACTGGAAGTTTCTCAGTGTGACCTCAGCAGAAGTAAGGATTACTGTCAGGAGGATTCACCCTCACAAAGCAACTGGCCCAGACATCATCCCTGGGAAGGTGCTGAAAGACTGTGCTGATCAGCTCTGCAAGATGCTGGCTGACAAATTTACCTCCTCACTTACCTTGGCAAAAGTTTCCACCTGCCTGAAGACTGCCACCATCATCCCAGTGCCAAAGAGCTCCACAGTGACTGGTCTGAATGACTAGGCCAGTATAGCCCTCACCCCAATAGTCGCTAAGCTTCGAAAAATTGGTCAGGACCCACATCAAAACAACCATAGACATCAACAAGGACCCTCATCAGTATGCATAACGCGAGAACCAATCAAAAGCGGACACCATCTCCTCTGTGGTCCACACTGCTCTCACCCACCTGGATCAGAAGGACTCCTACGTCCGTATGCTCTTTGTGGACTTCACATCTGCCTTCAACACCATGATCCCCCAAACTCTGATGGACAAACTACTCACACTAGGACTAACCCCCTCCATTTGCAACTGGGTACTAGACTTCTTAACAAACAGACCACAGTCTGTGAGGATTCACAACTTCTCCTCCTTCATTCACCATAACCCTCAGCACTGGCTCTCCTCAGGGCTGCATGTTGTGCCCCCTCCTGTTCATTCTGCTCACGTATGACTGGGCACCGACCCATCCAGGCTGTCATATTGTTAAGTTTGCAGATGATACAGCGGTAGTGGGATGCATCACAAACAATGATGAGTCCAGCTACAGACAGGAGGTGGAACACCTGGAGAGCTGGTGCAAAGAGAATAACCTTCACATCAATGTGAAGAAGACAAAGGAGATGATTGTGGACTTCAGAAGGAACAAACACACCCACACCCCACTGAACATAGGAGGATCTGCAGTGGAAGTGGTCTCCAGCTACAAGTACTTGGGTGTACACATGAATGATAACCTCAGCTGGAGCAACAACACCACCAGCCTGATCAAAAAAAGGTCATCAGAGACTCTACTTCCTCAGACGGCTGACGCCAAAAATACACTACACGCGTTGCAGCTCCGCCCCGCTCCGGTCCGACCTCCGCAGCAAATACGCACCCATTATAATCAATGACAGAATTTACACTGGCTCCGCACGGCGGCGGCGAGCTGCGGAGAGCGGACGGCAGTCCGTCAAAATTAGAAATTTTTCTATTTCTGCCGGATGACGGAGCTGTGCCGGAGTCAACTTTTGAAGATTACGTCGCACCAACAGGAAAAGGAACGAGCACAACTTCCGTATTTACAAAATAAAATCACCACAGGCGGACTAATCCTAGCTCTATACGGATTTATTTGTACAAAAATGCTGTCAAACTATCATTTATGACTATTCTATGACTAAACTATTATATTTATGACTATGACTACGCCTAATAACGCAATACAAGAAATAAATAAATAAAAAAGTATTTTATTCTGAAATGTAAACATCACTTCCTGTTGCTCAAACCATGTAGCTCATTTACGAGAGAAGATCAAGGCAGCAGTCTCTCTACAGTTGTTCTCCATCTTCCACCGAATGAATTGTTTTGTTCTGACTTACTTATTTATCACTTGATTTATCGCGCGATCTCGCACGTGTCTCGGAGCGGCGCATCCAGGCGGACCTGAGCGGAGCGCAGGCAGTGGAAATTGGACTCGCTCAGCTGCGACCTGCGGACCGGAGCGGGGCGGAGCCGCGTGCAGTGTATTTTTGGGGTGAGACGTGCTGGTCTGAGAAGCTCAGTCCTCACCTCCTTCTACAGGTGTGCAGTGGAGAGCATCCTGTGCTCCAGCATCAACGTGTGGCATGGAGGCTGCACAGCTGCAGAAAGAAAAGCTTTGCAGAGAGTGGTGAAGGCTGCACAGAAGTCTGTTGGAGTCAGTCTCCCCACCATCACAGACATTTACACCTCTAGATGCAGGAAGAGAGCCACCTGCATCATGAAGGACCCCACTCACCCAGCACACACACTTTTGCCCCGCTCCCCTCAGGAAGGAGGTTGAGGAGCATTAAGTGTAGAACCACTAGACTGAGGAACAGCTTCTACCCTGAGGCTGTTAGACTCATGAATAAATAAACAGAATAATCACTGTGAAATATCACATCATGTTGCTGCTGATCTGTTTAATATTGATGTGTTCATTCATGCTCATCTGCTCACCCAGACTCATGTTTATGCTGCTGTTCAGCGTATTGTTTTTGTGCCATTAGTGCCTAGAGTATTTTTAGTTTAACATTTTTCTTAATGCATATCTTAGATGTTATTGTTTTTCTTTTGCATTTCATACTTTTGTTGGATGTAACAGGGATCCCCTCTACACACTTTCATTCCACCACATAAAGAAACTTTGACTTTGAATATTTTTGCCCTCCAACAAAATTATATTTTTGCCAATGTCTGCATGTGTGGGTGTATTTGTTTGTTGATGACTGTTAGCAAAATATCTGAATCAATGGACAGATTTTTATGAGCCTTTCAGAAACTAATATTACCGGTAGGTTGACTACAACTGACTAACTTTTGTGAGCACCACAGCATGTTGGCCTTACCCCAAAAATACACTACACGCGGTCCGTGTCCGCTCCGATACGCAGGTCGCAGCTGAGCGAGTCCAAAGTCCACTGCCTCCGCTCAGCTCAGGTCCGCATGGATGCGCCGCTCCAAGACGCATGCGCGGGAATTGTGAGATTGCGCGATAAATCAAGTGATAAATAATGAAGTCAGAACAAAACAATTCATTCGGTGGAAGAAGGAGAACAACAGTAAAGGCTGCCTTGATCTTCTCTCGTAAATAAGCGACAGGACATGGTTTGAGCAACAGGAAGTGATGTTTACATTTCAGAATAAAATACTTTTTTATTTATTTATTTCTTGTATTGCGTTATTAGGTGTAGTCATAGTCATAAATATAATAGTTTAGTCATAGAATAGTGATAAATGATAGTTTGACAGCATTTTTGTACAAATAAATCCGTATAGAGCTAGGATTAGTCCGCCCGTGGTGATTTTATTTTGTAAATACGGAAGTTGTGCTCGTTCCTTTTCCTGTTGGTGCGACGTAATCTTCAAAAGTTGACTGCGGCACAGCTCCGGCGTCCGGCAGAAATAGAAAAATTTCTAATTTTGACGGACTGCCGTCCGCTCGCCGCAGCTCACCGCCGCCGTGCGGAGCCAGTGTACTTTATCTCATTGATTATAATGGGTGCGTATTTGCTGCGGAGGTCGGACCGGAGCGGGGCGGAGCTGGAACGCGTGTAGTGTATTTTTGGCGTTAGCCAACACAAAAAAGGCTTCAACTCAGTAAATCTTATCAATGAGATAAAATGTGGTGTGATGGTGGCTGAGAGTCACTCAACACATACTTCACATACTAATAGACTATGCAAAATTAAATTATCTTTAACAATGTTGTATGAGACTGAGCATAATGGTATTTTCAAGGTTTAACCAAACAATTCCATTGTTTCTTTAAAAAAAAAAAAAAAAGATTAATCTCAGTCTAAAACTGGCATGAAAGGTGGCGGACGATGTGTTTCGATAAATGTTTGGCCTTTAACAAAAATATATATTTTCAAGGATAAAGGAAACATAATTCCAACAGTCATTAGCTAAATATCAGTCTTTTGTTTTGTCACTTTGTGAATCAGACTCAGTCGTCTGTTAGTTTTGGAGAATTTCTGAAGAGGTTGATTGAGATGCTTTATTATAGTTTTAGTTCCTCAAAGTCTTGTGTAATGTTAACAGCAGGCGTTCAGTCGTTATCATGTTGGTATGTTCCTCCTCTGCCAAGACTCTGCAGACTGAGTTATGAAAGTATTTGAGCTTATTCACATGCAAACACGATATCATCTAGAAATGTTTTGCTGAGACCGTCCTGGACAGACAACCTCACAGAACTTGAAATTACATATTTTGTAACAGTTGCGCATTAAAAAAAGAAAAGAAAACAGTTAT
>JBBPBX010014282.1:38900-51136 GCA_038048925.1 Garcialebias charrua
TAAAGGTTGATTGAAAAAAGTATAAATAGGCAGGCAGGCAGGCAGGCAGGCAGGCAGACAGACAGACAGACAGACAGACAGACAGACAGACAGACAGACAGACAGACAGACAGACAGACAGACAGACAGACAGACAGACATATTTAATAATAATAATAATGAATTTAATTTATAACGCACTTTTCATTAATGGAAATCTCAAAGTGCTACAAAGTGCAACAAAATTAAAGGTCAATAAAACAAGTGATAACACAAGTAAAATCAATAACAGTATCAACTAAGATCAAAGATAGAATCATGAGGAGGCAGAGTAGGCTCGCTTAAAAAGAAAGGTCTTCAAGCCCCTCTTAAAGTCAACCAGTGACTGTGGAGCTCTCAGGCAGTCAGGAAGAGAGTTCCATAGGAGGGGGGCAGCCACACTGAAAGCCCGGCCTCTTATGGTCCTTAATTTGGTTCTCAATTATTTCAAATGTTTATTTATTTTAATATTGATGATTATAACTGACAACTAATGAAAACCCCAAATTCATTATCTCAGAAAATTAGAATATGTTACTTAAGACCAATTAAAAAAGAGGGTTTTAGAAAACCCGAAATTCAGTATCTCAGAAAATTAGAATATGTTACTTAAGACCAATTTAAAAAAGAGGGTTTTAGAAATGCTAGCCAACTTTAAAGTATGAACATGAAAAGTATGAGCATGTGCAGCACACAATACTTAATTGGGGCTCATTTTGCCTGGATTATGGCATTAATGTGGCATGGCCTGGAGTCGGATCAGTTTGTGTCACTGCTCAGGTGTTATGAGAGCCCAGGTTGCTCTGATAATGGCCTTCAGCTCTTCTGAATTGTTGTGTCTAGCGTATCACATCTTCCTCTTCACAATACCCCATAGATTTTCCATGGGGTTAAGGTCAGATGAGTTTAAAACAGGGATACAGGGAGTCCTCGATTTACGGCGCCCTCGACTTACGGCAATTCGGAGGTACGAATGCATCGTAATTAATAAAAATATGAAATTAAAAAATTTGTGTTTAAATGTTTTTGATTTCATGTGTACAGCACTTTGTTACAACTGTGGTTGTTTTAAATGGCTTTATAAACAAAGTTTCATCGCCATTTTAAAGTTAGCTTTGGTTAGTTCCAGCCTCAACAGCTACTGTTAGTTCCAGCCTCGACAGCTACTGTGTGTCCGATAAGAGGTTGCCTCATACGGATATATGAGCTGGAAACGCTCGGTGAACTATGTGGACATCTCAGGCCCGGAGCAGCAGCCGCCAATCGCTCCCACCACGTCGGCCGACACCATCAGCTCACCGCGGGATCCGGTGACCATCCCGCCGCTACTGTCCCTGCCATCAGCCGGTGTTTTGTGCGGGCGGCGGAGAGGCCTTCTGCGGCCGGGAGCTTGCCTCGATGTCCACTTGGCAGCTTAAGATGACGGTTGGACACTGAGCTAACATGCTAAAACATGGAGAAACAGCGCTGACAACCTTTGTTTTGGATGGTCTAACGCTAACGCGCAGCTAATGGCGAGGCTAATGCCCCTTTTCCACTGGTCGGCTCGGGTCGGATGTTATGTCATATGTGCGTCGCAGAGACCCCCTTTCATCCTTTCCCACCGGATATTCCGTGCTGGTCCGCGCCAGATTTCTTGAGATTTGGGGGCTGGTTTCAGAGGGGTACTGAGGCGAGCTCACCCGCTCCGGAAGTAGGAAGGAGGAGACTCGAGCAGTTTTCACGGAAGCGAGGGAAGCGATCACGGCAGGACTTTACATGAATAACACGGTAAAAACAATTATTTGTTTTTAAATTTATAGCAAAGATGGGTCTTCAGCTGAACGTGTCCTTAATAAAATCACGTATTGCTCAAAACTGCAGGATTTTAAAAAGTAGGTTCGCCACGAGCAACGCGCGGCGCGCGGGCGGCTTTATGTCTTTAAATGTAGCTCAATGAACAGATATAAAATATATTTCATAGCTGACTTTATAGTACGAGGGTTCCTGAGCTCAACCACGCTTTAATATTGTCACGTAGTGGTCAAATCTGCTGCATTTAAAGTAGTTTCGCTTTGACTTCTTCCAAACCTGTGCTTGCACAACGAAAATAAATTATAAAAATTCGAATTTTATTTCAAATAACTCCAACAGGATACATTTAGTATATGAACATGTTGTGATCACACTATATTTTTTTGAAAAATATCAGCCATGTGGTTTTTGATATAATTGATGATATGTGATACAAAGTACAAGGGAGACAAATAATGGAGGTTGCTTGACACAGTTATGTCTATAAAACATTGAATTTTATTTCAAATAACTCCAACAGGATACATTTAGTATATGAACATGTTGTGATCACACTATAATTTTTTGAAAAATATCAGCTATGTGGTTTTTGATATAATTGATGATATGTGATACAAAGTACAAGGGAGACAAATAATGGAGGTTGCTTGACACAGTTATGTCTATAAAACATTGAATTTTATTTCAAATAACTCCAACAGGATACATTTAGTATATGAACATGTTGTGATCACACTATATTTTTTTGAAAAATATCAGCTATGTGGTTTTTGATATAATTGATGATATGTGATACAAAGTACAAGGGAGACAAATAATGGAGGTTGCTTGACACAGTTATGTCTATAAAACATTGAATTTTATTTCAAATAACTCCAACAGGATACATTTAGTATATGAACATGTTGTGATCACACTATATTTTTTTGAAAAATATCAGCTATGTGGTTTTTGATATAATTGATGATATGTGATACAAAGTACAAGGGAGACAAATAATGGAGGTTGCTTGACACATTTATGTCTATAAAACATTGAATTTGATTTCAAATAACTCCAACAGGATAAAGTCAGTATATGAACATGTTGTGATCACACTGTGTTGTTTAAAAAAAAAAAAGTTTCTGGACTAAATTAATCACATTTTTCTTTTACAGTCAACAGAAGAAAATCACCAGAATTCAACAACCTGTGTCATCTTCTGGAGGAAGACGTGAGACACCAGATGGAAATTTGTTACTTCTGTTTGTCACTTCAAACTTTTCCTATTAAACGTTATATTTTCTTAAGTGGTGTCCTCGAACATTCAATTTCCTAAACTTATTTTATAATGTGAAGTGTGTATTGTGTTTAAATCCATACTGGAAGTTAAGAGAACTTTCCATTTGCATTTGACCTTTAAAGAATCATAAGATAAAGATTATTAGAATCTGCTCAACTGTTATTACGTTATAAATTATTTGGTTCTAGGATGAAGTCATACAAAAAAAGTCAAAAATTAAAAGTGGCCAAAGTCCTTTGGACAGTTTAAAGTTAAAGAATTCACAGACCATCCATCTACCATCTACCCATCTACCACCCAGCAGCAACTTTACCAGGGAAACTCTGGCAGTTTCAAAGATCACAGTGTGATGTTTTAAATCAACTTTATTTATAAAGCACATTTTAAAAACCACAGGGTCAACCAAAGTGCTGTACAATAACATAAAAGACAAGTTAATTAAAAACTATAAAAAGCATACAAAAATAAATACATATACCAGTCTTACTGCAGGTGTGTTAACATGCCATAAAAGATAAGATCTCGTGTTAAAAGCCAAGGAATAAATGTGTGTTTTTAAATAAGATTTAAAGATCCACTGACGTGATTTTTCTACTATTCATCAAATTGCTCAAAATATATATATATTATCATTTAAATATGTTAATTTTTGCAAACAAAATGATAAATCACTTTAATTTTGCTTTAAAAGTGATTTTGAACTTCAAGCCGTGTTTAATCATGGGAAATCCGTTTACACCTGAACGCACCATCTGTGATGTAATGTGCAGAGTGAGAGGCAGAGGGCTCCAGTCTCTTCAATAGCAGACATTTTAAAACCTGACTAATTTAGCAATCTAGGTGAAGATTTAAGCTATTTGTCTTCATTTTGGGAAGCAGAAAATAGTTTGGGTGATGGAACAAGAAACAGCAGGATCTAATTTAGATCTGATGCCGTATCAGACTTACTTTTATGTGAGCTGCTCATACCGTGACAAGCCAAGAGCTCTGCCTCAACTCTGCACATGACATCACAGATGGTGCGTTCGGGTGTAAACGGATTTCCCATGATTAAACACAGCTTGAAGTTCAAAATCACTTTTAAAGCAAAATTAAAGTGATTTATCATTTTGTTTGCAAAAACTAACATATTTAAATGATAATATATATATATTTTGAGCAATTTGATGAATAGTAGAAAAATCACGTCAGTGGATCTTTAAAAAGTTTTGAGGACTGTCAGCAGCAACTGCTCAGCTGATCTGAGAACGGGGAGGGCAGGAAGGTTGAAGCAGCTCAGACAAATATGGTTTTGCAACTTTATCAAGCACCTTGTGCATAACTAAATAATAAAATATGCTTTAATACATCTTTATTGTAAAAATACTAAATTGGAAAATACATGGGTTTAAAGAAGGCAACAAGGTAGGATTATGAATTGGGTTTAAAGATTACAGCTCATGAGGTACTCATTATAGCATGACATCTCTTTCACAACATTCTGTCAAAGCCTTTATTGTGTTCTTCTTCTAGTGGTGGCTAGTACTGTAGTAAATAGCTTGAGGGAACACTACTGCCACCATGTGGTAAGACGAGTAGGATTCTGGACCCCGCCCACAGAAGGGGTACAAAAAAGCTGTGGAAACAGAACATAGATGTGACCCGACCCGAACTGAGCCGATCTGAGCCGATCCAACCCGAGCCGAGCCGAGCCGAGCCGAGCGGTGGAAAAGAGGCATTAGATGCTAACGCGGACCCCCACTCAGAACATCGAGCCGACGGGCGGCGGAGAGGCCATCTGCGGCTGGGAGCTCACCTCCATGTCCGCCTGGCAGCCTAAGATGTCGGATGGACACTGAGCTAACATGCTAAAATGCGGAGAAATACAGCGCCTACAGCCTTTTGGATGGGCTAACGCTAACGCGCAGCTAATGGCGGAGCTAAGATGCTAACGGGTGCAGCTTGTTTTGGATGGATGGACACCGCAGAGAAACGGTTTCAGTAAGTTATTAACTCTTTTTCTGGCTCCAAATGTATGGAGTTACCATGCTAACAGTCCTTCCTGTAAACAGTTTGGACCGCGTGGAGCCGCACAAAGCTGCTGAGCCGCACAAAGCTGCAGAGCTCGGACGTGCAAGAGCTAACATGCTAAAAGACGGAGACAGGCTTGACCAGCTCAAAGTAAGAAATTAATATGTTTTATTAGTCAAATGTATGTTTTTTTTGATAATTATGTAGGGTATTGTGTTAGGATAGGCGAAGTGCTTGGTAACTGTACTGTACCGTACATGTACGTGAATAAGTGGCGGCTAGGGTGGTCCCCGACTTACGGCAAAATCGGGTTACGAACGATGCGTAGGAACAGAACTCGTACGTAAGTCGAGGACTCCCTGTACTTAAACCCTTGAACTGGTAGCTTTGGCACTGTGTGCAGGTGCTAAGTCCTGTTGAAAAATGAAATCTTCATCTCCATAAAGTTGGTCAGCAGTAGGGCTTTAAGAAGCCCCTTTCATAAGTCAGATCCACGCAATTCCCGCACAGACCAGTCCGGCTTTAATCCCCATAGGGTCATTCATAAAACAAAGTTGAATCCGGCCACGGCCCGCCCTCAATGGAGCATTCACAAAACGATTTGTAGCGCGGGTTGAAAAGAGGCGTGGTGAAAATGTGCAGCTCAAAGGACGTGGTGCCTGCGTGTTTAACGTGGGGCCGTAGAGGTGTCTGTAAACAAACATGGCGACGCTAGCGAACATCGTTGTGCTTATCCAAATGCTTATTTTTTTTGCTCTTGCATCAATCCGCTCCAGAAGGGCCCCATCCTTCACTGTACCGGTAAGTCCCTTATTAATTTCCTCCTCTGCGCGCAGAGACAGGAATACATGGCATCACCCCAATTAGCCATTTCCGTGATGATCAATATAAAAAGAAAACGATTTGGCGAAGAATAGCGAGTGATGCGCAAGCGAAATACAAATGTCATGTTCTTGTTTACACATTTAAATAGAGCGCGACAGTGGGCGCCGGAAGTACGTGGGAGAGTACGTCATTATTCAAATCAGTTTGAAGCCATAGCAGCCCGACACCTTTCACAAGTCGACAGATCTGGGCTTAATACTACCTCTAGTCGCGGCTCAGGGGCGGATCAAAGGCGAGTAAAATTAACCTGGCAATGCGCGTTCGTGTTTCTTCTGAATGCTCGTTGGAGGACTGAACACGTATCAGAGCCAGATTGAGCTGTTTTATGAAAGGGGCTACAGACTACTCGAGTAATCGACACATTGATTACTTGGACCTCTATCGAGTTTTTTAATTTCACGTGGAGTATTCGTAGTGATGTCATCACATCGCAGTTACAGAACAGAAAATGAATCAACTTCATGTTTGGGGCGCGTTGCGAACCCGTGTTACACCATAATCTGTGACCACCGTATATTGTGACCGTAGGGGGCGGTGTTGCATGAACTGTTGCAGGTCACAGAATGTGGTGTAACACCGGGTCCAATTGACCAAACCAGAACCAGCTTCCTCTGACCTTGTTTCACAAATAAAAGGAAAAAAATATTAATCTCTAAACCTATAAAAACCTGTTAACATTAATCTCTAAAAGTAAACCTAATGGTTTAAACCTAAACCTAACCTTTAAATTTTATTTTAATGCTCGAAGTGGCAGAAAAGGTGGTGTCACTGCTTCAATATCTAATAATTTACTTGCTGTTAAAGAGATTTCATTTGACCAGTACCCTTCTTTTGAGCATCATGCATAGAAGGTCTACAAGGAGAGGAAACACAGCAAAAGCTACGCAAATTAAAATTAGAACTAAATGAATATATTGATAAGAAAAATAAATTCTTGATACAAAGACTTAGATTAGATAATTTTGAGTACGGTAATAAATCAGGTAGCTTTTTAGCTAATCAACTCAAATTAAACAAAGAAAAAACATCTATTTATGGTATTAAAGATAAAGATGGAAATATAATTCATGATGAGGGAAAAGTAAACAATATTTTTAAAGATTTCTATAAAACTCTATACACTCCACAAATAAATCCATCTAATAAGGATATTAATGAATTCTTGGAGAAAGTAACACTTCCTAAACTAGATATTAGTCAATCATCAAAACTAGACTCACCATTAACATCAGATGAGCTCCATGATGCAATTAAAAGCATGCCTAATAAGAAATCTCCAGGTCCTGATGGATATCCAGTAGAATTCTATAAAAAGTTCTGGGATATACTGGAACCGATATTTTATAGAGTGCTATTTGAGTCCGAAGAAAATGGTAGGCTACCAACACATATGAATTCAGCCAACATTAGTCTCTTATTAAAACCAGGCAAAGACCCAGTATTACCTACCAGTTATCGTCCAATCTCTCTTATTAATGTTGATGTTAAAATAATTTGTAAAGTCTTATCTAAAAGACTAGAGAAGATAACTCCTGTTATTATACATCCAGACCAAACCGGATTCATAAAAGGAAGACACTCAAACTCAAATACACGCAGATTATATAATATAATAGAGTATTCATATTTGAAAAATATTGAAACAGCTATTTTTTCATTAGATGCAGAAAAAGCATTTGATAGAGTTAATTGGAATTTCTTATTTGCTACCTTAAATAAATTTGGATTTGGGAATTACTTCATTAATTGGTTAAAAATATTATATAGTTCACCAACAGCGTGCGTCAGGACAAATAATCAATTATCTTCAAGCTTCTGTTTACAGAGGGGAACCAGGCAAGGTTGCCCACTTTCACCAGCATTATTTGCTATTTTTATTGAACCTTTAGCAGCAGCAATAAGGCAAAGTGCTGATATTAAAGGCATAAAGGGTAGAAACATAGAACATAAAATTAGTCTTTATGCTGACGATGTTTTGCTTTTTCTTGAGAACTCAGGAAACTCAATATCTAATGTTATCAAATTAATAAACTCGTTTTCAAAAGTTTCTGATTATTCTATAAACTGGACAAAGTCTACAGTTCTTCCAATAAATTGCGTGTTTAATAATTCTCTTAATGAAAAACTACAATCAGGTAACATTAAATATTTAGGTGTTAATATCTCTCCTAAATTGGAAGATTTAATAAAATTAAATCATATCCCACTATTAAAGAAAATTGAAGACGATCTTACTAGATGGAGATCTCTACCCATATCACTTATGGGAAGAGTTGCCTCAGTAAAAATGATGGTGCTGCCGAGAATAAATTATTTATTTACAATGATTCCAAATAAACCTTCAACTGAATGGTTTAAGTCACTAGACTCTTCTATATCTAAATTCCTTTGGAAAAATAAAACTCCACGTATTAGTTTAAAAACATTACAGAAATCTAAAGATACCGGAGGATTAGAACTTCCAAACTTTTATTACTACTATTTAGCCAACAGGTTAAAATATATATCAAAGTGGTTAAAACCGAATGCACTAGATGAAACTTGGATAGATATAGAACAAACTTTATGTAATGATATTAGGATTTCAGATCTACCATTTATCAGTACAGTTTTAAAAAGACATGTCTGCTTTAAGAGCATCAATATTAGCTCATCTCTGATGGCATGGTGGGAGTATCTGAAAATGACAAAGTCTTCACTTCTCCCATGTAGACATACACCTCTCTGGAACAATCCTGACATTCAACAAGAAAATAATATGTTAAATTTCCCAGGTTGGAGAATGAAAGGAATTGATTGTCTGGAACACATATTTGAGGGCATAGACTTTATTCCATTTAATAAATTAATAATACAATATGACATTGATAATAAATATTTCCTACAATACCAACAAATTAAGTCAATTGTAAAAAAGAAATTTAAGCTTAAAAAAACATTGTTGGAAACACCAACATGTGTGTTAGAGTTTATTAATTTTCAACCACCTAAATTATTATCTAAAATATACAAAAAATTATCTAGAATCGATGACTCGATAGCACTACCTGTTGAAAAATGGGAGTCAGATTTATCAATCAACTTCGAACAAAAAATTTGGTCTCAAGTATGTTCAAATACTTTTAAATTGACTAGAATCTCCAATTTACAATTAATACAATATAAGGTTCTCTATAGAGTACATTATACAGGTCAGCGGATGTTTAAGATGGGCTTTACACCATCTAACAACTGCTCACAGTGCATAAGTAATATACCTGATGATTATATTCACGCACTCTGGTTCTGTCCACCCGTTCAGAGGTTCTGGGTACAGGTATGTGAAGACTTGTCTAAATGTTTGAAATTTAATATCCCACTCTCTCCATCTGTTTGCTTATTGGGTATCTTTGAAGATGTTATACTGGAAAAAAATACATCCTATATGCTTTTCACTGCCTTATGCATCGCAAAGAAAACCATACTCGTAAATTGGAAAAATAAAAATAATCTTAGCATTAATCAGTATAAAAATCTTCTGTTAGATCATATTAGTCTTGAAACAGCATCTGCCGACACATCGGATCAATCTATTTGGCATTCTTTGATCGGCTCCGTTACGTAGTGAGGGTGGGGGGTCTGGGATCTGGCCTTGTGGGGCATTGGGGCTGGTGGGGGGGGTTGGGGTTTGGGGCGCCGGGGGTTGGGGCTGCTTGGGCGGGGAGGACCCTGTCTTCGACCTGGGGAGGACCGGGGGGGTTCTGGGGGATGTCTGCTAGGGGCGGCATGCGGGCCCACGGGTGGTCGGTAGCGGCGGTCATGGGTCACCGGTCGGTGACCCGGCTGTGCTGGGGTGGTTTCGGGGCGGGTGCCGAGGGCTTGGGACTCTGGGGGCGAGTCATCCCCGGGCTTGGACCTGGTGGGGATCGGGGGGTCTTGGGCTCTGGCGGGCGGGTCGCCGGGTTATGGGCTGGCTGGCGCTCTGGTGCCCGGCTCTGGCCGGGGGCCCTCGGCTCGCTGGTGGGTTGGGGGTTCATGTGCTGGGGGGTTGGGTGTCTGGGGGTGTGACTGGTGGCCAATGGGAGGGGGCGGGCAAACCCAGCCTGGGTGTCTAATGTGTTATATGTTCTGAAAGCTATTAATATGAAGGGTGGGTGTAGTATTTCTTCTGGGGTGGGGACCAAGTGGATGTCCTTGATGATGGTCTTGGACTATGCTTGGCCGGTGAGCGGGCCCTGGTTGGGGCCTGTTCTCAGTGCTTCCTGGCTCTGTCGGCGGTTGGGCGGGCGCTCTTGGTAGTGTCGTCCTTGTGGGCTGACTGCGGTTCGCAGGGGTCGTGGCGGCCCTGGTGGGTGTGGGCTGTTGGTTCTGCTTTGGCGGCCCTCGGGGCCGTGTCCCTCTCTGGTCTTGGCTCAATGGCCTGGCGGTCGGAGAGGTGTTTCCACTACCTCGCTCCTTGGGTGGACCTTGGCGAACTGGGGGGGGGGTACGCAGGGTCAGCGGGGGAGCTGACTCGCTGTGGGAGCATTGTTCCTGCAGATATTTTCTCCCCATCCCTCACCACGCACCTCCGCCCTCTTCATCTTAAATTAATACATGTAGGGAATTTGAGTCTCGGGTGTGCTGCAATGGTTCTACATCTCTGTTGTACAGAGCACCTGGGACTCAATTTTATATACACTTTAGACATTCATTCATAAACATCTTCATAAAAGTCACATATAGGGAAGGAGTGAGCACATGGTTATGGGTGGCGGGATGACATCACTCTCGCCCCCATTCCTGTGCTCACTCAACATTATGCATTTAGACAATAAGGGCCTGGGTTAGAGTTGGAGTGGAGGGGAAACTGGTATAATGCCAGCCTTTGCTCCTTCTCTTTCCCTTTTAATTACACTTTAGAACAACACTCACCAACAGTACATTTGGGGACGGGGGTGTGTGTGTCGGGGTCTTGATTTGTTAATTTCGATTTTATTTATTTATGTATTTATTTATATATATATATATATTATTTATTTATTTTTCTCTTACCCCCCCTGGTTGCCTGGCGGACATTCTGGGGGTGGGCTGTCAGGGGTTGTGCTGGGGTGTGGGGGGGTTCGGGGCCTGCGGGTTCGCCGTGGGCGGGGCTGGCAGTGCGCTCCCCCTGGGGCTGCTTGGACTCGGGTGTCCTGTCCTGTCGGCAGGGCGCGGGGTGGGCCGGATCTTGGATGTCTGCTACTCTCCACCCCAGAATGAATGGGCCTACCTCCTGGGTTTGGATGTGGGCTGCCCCACGCAGGGAGCAGGTACATGTCTTGGACCTAGGGGGTATAGAGTGTGCATCGGGATTATGAATGGAACATGTCGTTATTGTTTGTCTTTCTGTGACTGAGGGTGAGGATGAGGGTGGGTCTGAATGAGTATATCTGTGTATGAATGTTTAAGTGTCAGGCTGGGTTTTGGACTGCCCCCTCTCTGATACTTCCGAGGCTACTTAGTGTCGCGCTCCTGCCACGTGGCCCCCCCTGGTGGGTGTTCCCTTGCCTGCGGGCGTGCTTGGGGCCCTCACTATCTGGGGTTGGGCGCTTGGGCGTTTGTCGGCACGGCCTGGTGGCTGCTTGGTGGGGCTCGTGCCCTCTGGTCCGGTCGGGTCTGGGCCTGAGGGGTGGGCGTCCCCGGTGCCCGAGCCTCGGTGACCGGCCCTGGGGCTACGTCGGTGCAGCGGGCTCCGGCGGGGGCCTGTGAATTTGTCGCGGGCGACACCGGGGGGTCATTGTATGTGGTCGCTGGTAGGGGTTCGTCCGGTTCTTCCCCTTGGTAGGATCTGGGGAGTGGGCTAGTGGCTCGTCCTGTTCGGGCAGTCCTGGGGACTCTGGGCTCGGGGTCCTTCCTGGGGTCTTGGGCTTTGATCGCTCCTTCGTCTGCCTCGGGCTTTGGGGGGACGGATCTCTGATGCTTCACAGTCGCTACTAAATGTTCTATTGGAGGAACCTTATACACTTATGCATGCTCACAACCACACACAAATGGATGCAGGGATGTATATATAGATATATGCAGATATGTAGATGGGTATATAAATGAATATAAAAGTATATGTATGTATACTACTGTATATATATATTTGTAGATATGTAGATGGGTATATATATAAATGAATATAAAAGTATATGTATGTATACTACTGTATATATATATTTGTAGATATGGGTATGTGTATTTATAGAATTCTACTGCAAGCTCATGAATATTATTAGTCTTTATGCATGTATGTTCCATTTCT
>JBBPBX010014283.1:36648-47805 GCA_038048925.1 Garcialebias charrua
AATAAATAAAAGTCCTCATTATTGTGTTGCCCCATAAATGAGTGGTTCCAACACTAGATGACTACCGTATTTTCCGGACTATAGGTCGCTGCTTTTTATCATTTTTGCATGCCCTGCGACCTATATTCAGGTGCGACCTATTTATGGCTTTTTATAAAATAAGCTGATTTGTAATCATTTATTAACAAAAATTAAACTGAGACACACTCTTACAATAATGTCAGCTAACAAATATATATTTTTAGGTGTTTATCCTGCTAAAATTATTCATTTATTAAAGAAAAGTTCAGCTCAGACACATATTTGCTATAATTTTTATCAAACAAATAATTGTTTTTAAGTGTTAATCTTCTTAAAAGCCTTGCTGTGTGCTCCTGTGGCAGACATTTGCAGCAGAGCTAAACACGGTCCACATTTTGACGTAGGTGCGACCTATATTCAGTTGCGACCTATATATGGATTTTTCAAAATTTTTGGCAATAATTGGACAATGCGACCTATATTCAGGTGTGACCTATATTCCAGAAAATATGGTAGATACCTCTTCTTAAATGTCTTTCTTTTTTAACTCATGTTCTTGATAAGATGTCACAGCTTCCTCTCTTATCACGTCGCCCCCAAACGAGGGGTTCCCACGCTGCACGTGCAGAGGCCTTCTCCTGCTCCTCTTCCTCTGCCTCCTGTTCCGCATGCTTCAGGGTGATGGACGACAGCAACAAGCTGCCTGCAGTTTACGCTGGAGGTGCCAGGCGCCATTAGGGACCATTTTCTGCCCATTTGCCTGATAGCTGCTATCTCTTCTAGAGGTGATTTGCTCTCCTTCTCTGGACGGTGATGGATCCCCCATGGGCTCAGCGGTGGAGGAGATCAGTGAGAAGAGCAGAAGAAGCAGCAGCAAGGCAGATGTGCCAGTCAGCTCTCGACTATTTATCAACTGCTGGCGAAGGGGGGACATTTAAAGCCTAAATCACGGTGATTTACTTAAAGTGCTAATCTGGTTATCGCTTCAGGCTGCTGCCAACGGAGCATGAGGAGTCGCTGTGAGGTCACGGCCCACATTATTTCCACTCTCGTCTCCGAGTAGCCCCAAACACTTAAGGTTACCCTGTGTTTGCATTCTATCATTTCTCCATTCCCTCAGTGAAATCAACATGGCTTCAGGCTGTGCATAACCAGCTCACAAAGGGATTATGGGAAAAAAAAAACATGTTTCTGTGTTAATCTTATTTGTTGTGTATCCTTCTTAAAATGTCAATCCATGATGTCACATTTAAAAATAAAGGCCCAGCATTCCTTGAGGAATAATGTTAGTTAGCTTTTATGGGGGTGGTATTTTAAACTTTGATCGTTTGTTGACAAATTACATAGTTATAGTGGGTTTAATCACATTTTAAATAATATTTTATGTGATAATGTGATATTTCATGTGATCTTTTTGCACTCAGTGAGTGTGTTGGGATTTACTCTCAGCTACCACCACGCACCATTTTAGCTCAACATCAAACCAACTGTCTGAGTTGTAGCCATTTTTGTGGTTTCCCAGTTTGATTAGCTGTAGCAACCATCTTGAATTGGATTTACTGTGAAAGCTATTCAGTTACATATGTACATCCAATGATTAAATTCTGAGAGTTTCATTAAAATCTGTTGAGCGGTTCTTGAGGTATTTTGCTCACAGACAAGCAGGGTTGACTCTATTCAAAGTCAAAGTCAAAGTCAAAGTCAACTTTATTGTCAGATCTGCAATATGTACTGTACAGGACATACACAGGACCGAAATTGCGTTTCTCTCAGTCCCTCGGTGCAACAGTAAACATCTAAACATTGAAACACTGAAACATATAATAATAGACATAAGCATAAAATAGTAAAACTAACACTGTCCTGAGTTTTTGCATAGTGGTATAAGAGTATGAAAATTTACACCAACTCTAAAACTAAAACTAAAACATTAAACATTTAATGAACATAATACTGTCCTGAGTTTTTGCATACTAGTATAAAAAAAGAGTATAAAAAGTATAACTAAAATAAACTAAAGGTTTCTAGCATTGACATTTGCAAAGTGGCAAAGCAGCGTATGAGTTAATGTACACAGTATATGTATGAGGTAGTAGTTGATGTTGTTATAGAGGCAAAAAGTGGCATATGCAGTAAGGCACATTGGGCATCCCTAAATAAGACCGTTCAGAGCACACTGTATATGTATCAGCAGTGGTGTAGATATTAGAGTAGTGTACTGTAAATGTAAACAGTAGTAATTAAATGTAAGCAGTAGTAATAAAAGTAAACAGTATTAATAAATGTAAACAGAGAATGTAAACAGTATTATGACTATAGGCAGTGATGTAATACAAACATTAGTGCAAGTATGAGAAGTAGTGCAAACTGTATGAGCACATGACCGAGAGTTTAGTGAATAACCCGTTTGATGACACAGAGTCCAGTGTTAAAATCTTTGTGTTGTGTGGTAATGTGTGAGAAAGTTTTAGTGTTAAGGCAGTTCAAATGGGAGGGGGGGCAGAGCAGGCAGAGTGTTTAGCATCCTGACTGCCTGATGAACAGAGCTGTCTCTCAGTCTGCTGGTTCGAGCCTGGAGACTCCTCAGTCTCCTCCCTGATGGCAGCAGTCTGAAGCAGCTGTGTAGTGGGTGTGTGGGATCACCTGCCATGCAGTGGGCTTTCCGAGTGAGGCGTTTGCTGTGTAAGTCCTGCAGTGAGGGCAAGGAGGTGCCCACGATCTTCTCAGCTGCTCTCACAATGCGCTGGAGGCTCTTGCGGCAGGATGCAGTACATGCACCAAACCACACAGTGATGCAGCTGGTCAGGACACTTTCTATGGCACCTCTGTAGAAGGTGCTCATGATGGGGGTTGAAGCTCCAGCCCTTTTCAGCTTGCGGAGAAAGTAGAGACGCTGGTGAGCCTTCTTTGCCAGTGCTGCAGTGTTCCTGCTCCAGGACAGGTCCTTTGAGACGTGCACTCCCAGGAACTTGGTGCTGTCTACTCTCTCCACTGCGGTGCTGTTGATGGTCAGAGGGGCATGTTGGGCATCCCTCTTCCTGAAGTCCACAACAATCTCCTTTGTCTTCTCCACGTTGAGAGTGAGATTGTTGTGTCCGCACCACAAGGCCAGGCGGCTCACCTCGTTCCTGTAGTCCGTCTCATCGTTGTTGCTGATGAGACCCACCACTGTTGTGTCGTCCGCAAACTTGATGAAGTGGTTGGAGCTGTACGATGGTGTGCAGTCGTGTGTTAGCAGGGTGAATAGAAGGGGGCTCAGCACACATCCTTGTGGGGCCCCTGTGTTCAATGTGATGGTGCTAGATGTGTTACTCCCGACCCGCACTGTCTGTGGTCTCCCGGTCAGGAAGTCTAGCAGCCAGTTACACATTGAGGTGTTCAGCCCCAGACTGTCCAGTTTAAGGATGAGCTGTTGGGGGATGATGGTGTTGAATGCCGAGCTGAAGTCGATGAACAGCATTCTAACATAGGAGTCCTTCGTGTCCAGATGTGTGAGAGCTGTGTGAAGGGCAGAGGAGATGGCATCGTCGGTTGAGCGATTAGGTCGGTATGCAAATTGGAAGGGATCCAGGGAGGCAGGGAGGACAGATGTGATGCTTTTCATGACTAGCCGTTCAAAGCACTTCATCAGGATGGGGGTGAGTGCTACTGGGCGATAGTCATTGAGGCATGCGGGCGTTGCCTTCTTTGGGACAGGGATGATGGTGGTGGCTTTGAAACAGGTGGGGACGATGGCCTGGCTCAGTGAGATGTTAAAGATGTCCGTGAAGACCGCTGCGAGTTCCCCTGCACAGTCCTTCAGCACACGACCAGGTATGTTGTCAGGACCAGAGGCCTTCCGGGCGTTAATCTTGATGAATGATCGCCTTACGCTGTCTGAGGACAGCGTCAGCACCTGGCCATCAGGAGAGGGGGGGAGTTTATGTGCTGGTGTGCTGTTACTTGTCTCGAACCGAGCAAAGAACTCATTCAGTTCATTCAGCGCAGAGGCTGAGCTGTCACAGGTCTGGGGGGATGGTTTGTAGTTTGTGATGGTCTGTATTCCCTGCCACAGACTGCGTGTATCCCTGCTGTCCTTGAAACGGTGAGCTATTTTCCCGGAATACTGCCTCTTTGCCTTTCTGATGCCCCAGTCCAGGTTGTTTCTGGCTGCCCTCAGGCCCACCTGATCTCCCGCTTTGAAGGCAGCATTCCTGGCTTTCAGGAGTCTGTGAACCTCAGCTGTCAGCCATGGCTTCTGGTTAGCCCGAACAGTGATGGTTTTAAGGTTGGTTACATCATCAATGCACTTGGTGATGTATGAACATACAGTGTCTGAGTACTCCTGGAGACATGTGGTGTTGTTTGTGGTAGCAGCTTCTTTGAACATACTCCAATCTGTGGTGTCAAAACAGTCCTGGAGTGCCTCTGAAGACCCCTCTGGCCACACTCGTATCTGCTTGCGGACTGGTTTTGTGACTTTCACCAGTGGCCTGTATGCTGGCTTTAGCATAACACAGATATGGTCAGAAGCACCAATGTGGGGGAGGGGGATGGCTCTGTAGGAATTTTTCATGGTGGTGTAAACCTGGTCCAGGGTGTTGTTTCCTCTTGTTGCAAAGTTTATGTTTCTGTATGTTTTTGGAAGAACACTCTTTAAATCTGCTTGGTTGAAATCACCAGCCGTGATGAGAAAAGCATCAGGGTGGGCTGTTTGTTGCTCACTGATGTGCACATATAGTTCATTTAGTGCCTCACCTCTATCTTTGCTGTTGGAGCTTGGAGGGATATATACAGCAACAATCATAACAGCTGTAAACTCCCTCGGTAAGTAGAACGGTCTGCATTTAATAGTCATAAACTCCACAAAAGGTGAGCAGTGTTTGTAGACCACAGCAGCATCACGACACCATGCGTTGTTGATGTAAACACAGAGCCCGCCTCCGCGAGTCTTACCTCCCTTGATGAAAGCTCGGTCCGCTCTGTAGCATGTTAGCTGCTCCAGCTGAATAGCATGGTCCGGAACGTTGTTGTTAAGCCACGTTTCCGTGAATACAAACACACAACAGTCTCTCACAGTCTTTTGTGTCGTTCGTAGCAGGCGTATATAATCCAATTTGTTGTCCAAGGAGCGCACGTTAGCCAGAACCATGGATGGAATAGCCGGCCTGTGTGGGCTAGCTGCTAGCCTAGCTCTGATACCTCCACGTTTACCCCGCTTCTGTTTCCTGTCACGCCGCTTGTGGCGTTTCCACGGCGGGCGCGGTGAAGCGTCACGCCGCTTGTGGCACTTCCACGGCGGGCGCGATGAAGGGAAGCTCGGGGCTGGCTTCCAGAGCAGCTCGCAGTCACGAAGCTCACGTAACTCCTCCTCGAGCTCATTTAGCTTCTCCTGGAGTTCGCTGTTTATTCCCAAATGAGCGGTTTTTCCGACATCAAGCAGGAATTCACGGCTATACTTGCGTTTATTACACGGCTATTAATACCAAAGTTTTAAACAAGTCTCTTGTGTGTTCAGTTATCTCTCTGAATATAAGTTGGGGATGGCTCACATCTATAACCAGAATCAGAATCAGAATATCTTTATTGACATTGCACCGAACGAGGTACAACGGGAATATGAACGCACAGTCATCCAAAAGAAGGACTAGGTGTACGAAGCTGCAGCTACTGTAATTATCAGCGTGGCCATCTTATTCCTTATCAGAATAATAATCTTAGACATGAAAAGGGGAGAAGAACCATGAGTGTAGATAGTGGTATTACAAAAAATATATTTCACATCTTGTCTATTAGGACACGATTTGAGACATCAAAAAACTCTACCAGCAAGCACAGTTAAGACAAATTACATATGCATTTGAGGTCGAGGTGGTGAGATTAGTCCATGAGCCTTTTTCAGATCAGCCACAGTTCTGATGATGTTTTCCAGCCAGCAGTTCTGATAAGCGCGCACAGAAAGTTCTCCGGGGGTGGGGGTGCGATAGATGCAGTTGTTGTCCTCGGTTACTCATGACCCAGGAGAAATTTGATAGTCAGCCCATTTCCAAGGCTGTTGGGGAGTCAGATTCAGATAAGCTTGATTGTTGATTTTCTTCAGGCAGACAGTTTTTTTTTCCTGCAGCCTTGAGTCTGGACGATCCGATTCCAAAATGGTCAAATTGTGGGAATCTGTTCCACTGATCCATGCTATGAATCCCCCTCCAGGTCGAACCTACCACGCTGATGAGTCCCAGAAGCCGCCGGTGGCCTGCGATTCTCATAAATCGCCTCCCCCTTACGGTTGAGCTTGTAAAGCAGTTGATTTATTGAGGTCACGCACGGATAAGACTTTCACACTGACTCGGAAGCTTTGTCATGGCCGTAACTGCCGCTGAAGTCTTCCTCAGTTTCCGATAGAACAGAGCTCCGCCGATGCCAAAGAGCAAAGCGCCTGCCATCAACCAATTATGTAAACATCTTCAACATCCTCCATAGACAGGACTGAGAGACACATCACCTTCCACTCTCCCCAGGAATCCATGACGTATCCCCAGAGTGTGTCTGTGCTGGGCAAGCTCCGGACCTTGTCGTTTTGTAGAAAAAATCTTGTCAATAGAGCTGATTGTCCATGATACCAAATCCATTATCTCAATTTACGTTTGAGAGATGAGTGCCGAGGAGCTGCAGACAAACAGAGAGCAGAGCAGGGAGAAGGGAGACGGGAGAGGAAAGGCAGAAGCAGCCACCTTAGACCAGAGCAAGGCAAAAAATATTTTTTTTTTTACTAAAGATCCTTAAAACTGACTGCGTTAGAGCCATTTTTGTGTTTGCTGATGTCGATTAGCTCTAGCAGCCATCTTGACTTGGATTGACTCCAAAGTAATTCAGTTGTAGATGTGTCTGCAGTGATTATTTTCTAAGAGTTTCGTAAAAATCCATCCAGTGGTTGAGGAGAAAGCTAACAGACACATGCACAAACACGAGCAAATGGCGTTTTGGCGACAGATGAGGAGTTTCACACTGAGTGGGCCTTAAGATGCTCACATGTTGCCACTGGTCTTCAAACTGAGCTGCAGCAGATACAACCGCAAGGATCTGGTGTGTTTTTCATCCATAAGTCATTGAAGCGTTTCAGAACTTGCAGGCTGATAATATCTCTGCACAGACAGGATTTGAAATGCAGACGCAGTGTCTTTTCTCTTCAGACATGCCAGTTCACCTTCAGCGGCCGGGCGGAGCGGGAACGTGACGGGGATGTAGAAACCAGGCGGAGGCTGAGCTTTGACTGGCATGTGGCGTCTGATGATGCAAATGGGAGACAGGAGGGACCAGAAATAAGGACTCGGCTTTGAATTATCAGCTCAACAGCTGGGTTCACACAATGTGGAGAAACAAGTGTGGAAAAAAAAAACATATTTGCACATCTGCTAGAAAAGCATAATTCAGTTTCACTAAAAGCACCAAACACCAAGAGAGTGTTCAGTCTGCTCCTGACTCTTCTCGTTGTTAACACATTTTAATTGTAGAACTGATGCTGTCACACTTTAACTAGAAACATCTGCATCTGCTGCAAAACTGTGTGACTGAATGACTGCTGGACATTGCTGAAACTGAGTGGCTAAAGCTAAAAGAAGCCGAACGCCAGCTAAAATCCAAAAGTACAAGAGGCTAAATGGGAAAAGTAGCAAGAGCTATAAGCACTGGATAGAAACTATAATAACGTAAAAAGACAAAGTTCAGATAAATCTGCTGAAGCAGATTTAAAAAAGAGCATTAATGTATTTATATGGGCAAAATATTTGCTGATACGTACAGTTAATTATTTGGAAAGTACTGTATACAAGTTGCAAAATTTAAAAATCATAGCATCTCCTGAATGAGCCATTTTTATTTATTTTATTTTATTTATTTATTCATTTCATTTAAATTTAAAACACAAAGACAATTTCAAAACTAAAAAAAAAAAACATAAAATGAAAGGAAGCAGAAGAAGAAAAAATCTTATTATATTTGCTCCTTCTTAAATAAATCAATTCAAAATATCAATTCAAACAATAATCATCAATACATAATACAACAATACATAACTATCAAAGTTTACCGTTTCTAATTAATTTGATATTTAACAAACTTATATGTATCTTTTCAACAAAATAGTCAATCTTTTTCTTAATTATAAACATTGAAATGATTCAGTATAGAAACTAAAATTATTGCTGATGTGGCCTTACTTTTCAGTCCAGATGTTTCTTACTGAGGGTTTGCAGACAAGAGACACAAGTTTCACACACATGAACTACTTCCTCATGTCGCCTCACACCTAGAGACAATTTAGAGTTACCAATCAGCCTAAAGTGCATGTTTTTGGTCTGTTGGAGGAAACCAGAGTGTGCAGGGAAAACCCACGCATGCACGGAGAGAACATGCAAACTCCACCCAGAAAGGTCCTGGGCCAGGATTTGAACCGATGTGACCTGCAGCTCCACTAACTGCTGCACCGTGCTGCCCGGCCTTCAACCAGCTAAAGAAAAAGGATGTAAAAGAGGCAAGCTCAAGCAGTGGAAGTCAAGATTTAGCAAGTTTATAAAATGTAAAGGATTATTCTGGTCAATTCTGAAGTGATGCTCTGTCAAACAGTTCAGGACAGTGTCTTATCAGCTGTTGCATCATAGAACGCAGGACTTTAGTATGGACTGATGGTTCAGACCCATGTTCCTGGTGCACAGCCTCTAGGTTCAAAAGCACAGCTTGGCAGCTCCCCCACACACAAAAAATAAGCATTTTTGGCTTTATTACTGAACAACAAAGACCTTTTATCTATATTTTCACCATTATTGGTTCATGCCTTTGCTACTGAGTCTGCCTGATGAGCACTCTAGTTGGTGAAAATCTTTACTGAGCTCCTGGTGGATAGAATCATCCAGAACGCTCAGCACCATCAGCAACCACAGTGTTTTCACTCCATCCACAGACGCAGTGACACAAACATTGTCTGCTTGAGAAAGCTGCGACTAACTGAACAAATAGTGTTGTGCTAAAGTGTAAAGGTTAACGTGAGAAAATGCTGCGTTCTTTCACAGTGTCATGTTATTTATTATTGAATTAATAAAGAGAGCCCTCATTTGACTAGAGCCTTTTGCCTCTTATAGTGCTCCAGGATCCACGTCATGGCTATAACTATTTGTAAGTGTTAGAACATTGCTTCAAAAATGATCAAACTAAAATACCTATACTTTTTTTAGAAAATCTTTTGTTTTTTTCTCTCTTTTTGTTTTCTATTGTTTATGGTTTGTTTGTTTATTGTTTATTGAAATTCTATCACTGCTGTTCATTGTTCTTTAGTTTTAGCAGGTCGCTTTCGTAAATGAGCCCATGAGGTTCAAAAGATTTACCTGACTAAATAAAGGTTGAATGAATGAATGAATGAGGGCTTAAAGATCAGAAACAATTGAATCTGTTGTTTGATCTTGAAACTAAATATCCTGAGAGTTTATTCTGAAAATGTTCCAGTAAAAAACAAATTGTTTCCTTCTGAAATCTCATAAAATGGTAAATGGAGCTTACTTATATAGTGCCTTCCAGCCCCCTGTGAGGAGCCCCAAAGCGCTTTACAGTACCAGCCATCCACCCATTCATACACACATTCATACACCGGTAGTGGTAGTCTGCCATGCAAGGCGCCATCCAGACCTACCGGGAGCAACTCGGGGTTAAGTGTCTTACCCAGGGACACAACGACACATGGTGTGGGGAAGCGGGATTCGAACCTCCAACCTTCCGATTGGGGGTTGGCTGCCACTACCACTGTGCCACGGCCGCCCCATGGAAGGATAAATACAAAGAATGTGTATTTCTTTTTTACTTTTACATTAACATAGGCAACTTAATATTAACTTTTTGCTATCTGTGTCAGATAAAAAACTTTTTTTTTACAATAAAATTTGGAACACTGTTGAAAATTAATTCAACCTTTATTTATGCAGATCAGTCCCATTGAGCCTCGGGGACTCATTTACAAGAGAGACCTGAATTTACCAAAGCGTGATGACAAAGACAAGACAACATATGTAAGGTAAAGAGTAGTGGTCCAAACATTGAACCCTGAGGAACTCCATGACTAACTTTGGTGTATGATGAAGATTCATTATTTACATTTACAAATGGAATTGTATCTATTGGAATCTATCAGATAAATACAATTTAAACCAATTTTGAGCTGTTCCTGTAATTCCAATATCATGTTCAAGTCTCTGTATTGTGATCAACTGTGTCAAATGCAGCACTGAGGTCCAACAGGACCAGAAGAGAATCAAATCCTGACATTTGGCTCAGGAGAAAACAATATTTTTACAAGACATTTTACTTGAAGACATACATGCACACACATATGTAACAACAAATGAGATACAGACAAAGATTAGGGGTAAAATGACCAACTTTCATGCATTGTGCATGAACCTTCTACTTGTAATAAAAAGACTGCAATCGTATAAGACATTTGAAGACGTCAAAGACCGACTCAGACGTGCACTGTGAGCGGTTTGCGTGCCAGCAGGGTGGAGCTGTGCGCTCCAGCATCTGCAGCAGCCGGCCTGGTGTTCAGGAGGGGGGTCCATCTCTGCCTCCTTCTCTCCTTCTTGCTCTCGCTCTCTCCTCTGTTACCTTGGCAACCTATTTTCTGCATGGAAATAGCATCTCTTGCTGTGCCTGGCACTGACACACATGCACACGCGCACAAGAAAAGAGACTTCAAGAGATTTGAATGTGCCTTGAACAGGTTTGACCTACATGACCGGATGAATGGAGTTATTACTGTTCGGCTGAGTAAAAAGAGCAATTTAGGAGTTCAGTGTCTTAGTCTCTGACAGGTTCACGATTAAAACCAAAGGGTTTACTCAACGCTGGAGCCCTTTGGTGCAGCTCTGCCTTTGCAAATGAAAGGTTAGACCCTATCGTTAAAATGAAACTTTGTTTTTTAAATCTATAACCATGTGGTTACCATATTCAGTGCACTAAGCAGAGTGTCAGACCCACTGCAGGAGTGTTCAGCAAAGAAGTGGAACAAATGTTCAAGCTGCAGAACCCTCGCCTGTCTGAGAGACAGCCGAAGAGACGGGCGAACTAATGAAAGAAAATCCAGGCGCTGAGATTTCGTGTGAGTTCCTGCTCTGCTGC
>JBBPBX010014284.1:7981-46469 GCA_038048925.1 Garcialebias charrua
TTTGTTTTTATTGTTTGTTTTTATTTCTGTATTGTTCAGCACTTTGTGCACCTTCTGGCTGATGAAAGGGGCTCTATAAATAAAGATTGATTGATTGATTGATTGATTGATTGATTGATCAACAGTCTTAAGAACAGTAGCAGTAGTATCCTGATGCATGCTCATGCTCAATAATCCAGGTTGAAAAATCTAAAAAAGCTAAGTCTGGTCCTCTGGACATTCGAAAAACAAAACAAAACAAAGCAACAGTAGCAGTAGTATTAAAATATTTAGAACAAAACATCCATTAATAAAACATGAAATAAATAAATTAATAAAAACCACAATTTAAGAGACTTAAACATTACAGTTGCAAGATGTGACTAAAACCTCTGACTTTTTTTTTTTTTTACTATATAAAGGAATAAAAGACTCCAACCGCAAGACCATTCCAAGACCACAGGCTAAAATAGATCAAACTCATCTTTCCTGACTCTGATGTGCACAAAGGGTACCTTAAACTGCAGCCAACTACTGGCCCTGAGACTATTTGTTCTGGAGTGAAAGGACTTGGAGTAGATATATTTATTTATTTATTTTTATTTTATTTATAAAATTTATTCATTAAAAAAAAAATCCCATAAACGATAAGAATACAAAATATAAAATGAAAGGCAGTAGAAAGAAGAAAAAATCGTATTATATCTGCCCCTTTTTCAAACAATTAGTTCAAACAACAATGATTTTCAAGTAACAGAACAAAATGAATAACTCTCTAATTTTTTCTAACTCCAATACAATACACATTAAACAACTGCACATATGTTTTTTTTAACAATTCAGTTTTGATAATTTTCATGAAGGCGAAGCCGAAAATTCAAAGATGGCAGACTCACCCAAGCTGAGATGCGTCACTCATCAACCGCCCCGCAGAGATGTTACATCTGGAACAACTATAACATAATACATATTCAAAAACGGGTCATTATTTTATCAGAAATGGTTTAACTATGGTATTATTCAAGTTCATCAGCTATTTAATAACAAAGGTCTGCTTTATAGCTATGAAGAATTTCTTACTCAGTACAAGGTTCCTGTCACCCCAAGAGAATAGTACTGTATTGTGTTTGATGCTATCCCATCTGGTTTGCTCATGTTGTTTAAAGATGTTGACTTCTCTTCTATCCAGTCTATGAGTCCTCCTGACCCTATAAGCAGTCTGCTGTTGGTAAGCTCTGATTCTCAACTCAACTAAAAGGCGTCAATTCCAAAATCCGTTCTTTATTTCATGAAAATCTGGTTTCATCCCCATCTTGTTTCCTATTGGAACACCTTTGTGCATAATCTTAATTGGAAAAAAGTTTGGTCTCTCCCACAAACATTTTTTTCTCACTAATAAAGTCGAGGAAATTTCTTTTTAAATTAATTCATAAATTTTATCCAACCAAACACTTTCTTCAGAAATACAAAGCTGATATTGACATTTCCTGTTCTTTCTGTAAGCTTTATCCAGAAACATCTGTTCATCTTTTTTGGAAGTGTACATACTAAAGTTTTGGAAGGACATTGTTGCTCTAATATCCAATAATATCCAACCAGGTTTCCTTCTGTATTTTGAAAATGTTTTGTTTGGTATCTTAGATTTCAAGACGAAAGACTCCTCTCACGCATTTGTTATGGATTTGATCTTGTTTCTTGCCAAGTTTCACATCCTTAAAAGTAAAATAATGCATAGGAAACCCTTTTTTGATCTCTTTGTAGTGGATGTAAAACTGTATCTTGACTCAATCTCAGAATCAAATAACAAAAAGCCTATAAAAACGAGAAATATCTGTAATGAATACAACTTAACTCTGTAACTCACATTTATTCATTTCTGTATCTTTGTTTTATTTTTTGTTTGCTTCATTTTTTCTTTTTCTTTTTTTATATGTTTATTGTTCTTGTGTGTATACTTTAAATTGTATTTGAAGTAAAGTTATAAATAAAGATAAAAAAAACAACAACTCATCAACCGTCCATCCGGATATAAGGCCGTCCCTTCCTCAGCTCTTCCTGTTTGCCCGTTGCCAGCCTAGTTGCATCCCTCCACCTCCCCATCTCCACCTGGGGTTTCAAGATCCTCAGTTCTCCCCCATTCTCCATCCCGACTCCGCCACCAGGTTCGGGTCCCGAGGGCGGAAAGATATCCATAATCCATCTCCCTATGCCAGACATTCAAGCTCTCAGCGGTCCGGCATGCATGCCCTCCGCCGGGGCCCAAGTGCCAAAGAACCCTCATCAATAAAACATTTTAATTGTATTCTTCTCTCTTATGTGTTGAATTAAATTTACACATTGACTTGGCATTTTTAACATCACTCTCCAAACTATTCCACAATCCAATTCCCTGGATTGAGGTAGACCATCCCTTCAAACTAGTTCTGAATTGTTGTTTGACAAATATCTCTGTCCCCTTAAGATTATAACAACTTTGTATTTTAAAAACATTTATTTGGATATTTAAAGGTAATGTGTTATTCTGAGCCCTATACCATGTCTATCTACCAAATCATGGAACTTCAATAACTTCAGTTGATAAAATAATTTGCTTGATGGATGACAGTAATGTTTTCTAGTGATAATTCTTACAGCTCTTTTCTGTAACACAAAAATAGGCTTTGTAATTGTTTTACACACTTTCCTCCAAACATCATCACAATAGATTAAGTGTGGAACAATGATTGTGTTATACAACAAATACAGAGCTTTATCATTTAAAAAGTCTCTGACTTTGTACAGTACTGCAATAAATTTAGTTATTTTTATTCTTACAGAATTTATGTGATGTTTCCATGTCAGTTTGTCATCAATAATAACACCCAAAAACTTCACCTCACTCACTCTACAAATCTCAACACCCTCGGTTTTAAATGGAACATCAATAGTTCTCTTTTTATTACTGAATATCATGCAATTAGTTTTATCTAGATTTAATGATTAAGTTTGAACGAAGTTTGTATTTTAACAAATTCTGTCTTAATCAACTCCAACATCTGTTCTATATCTTTACCCAAACAAAACCAAAAAAGTGGTATCATCTGCAAAAAGGACACATTTAAGGAGTCCTGACACATTTACCAAGTCATTCACATATAAAATAAATAACTTTGGTCCAAGTATAGAGCCTTGAGGAACTCCACGTGATATTGCAGAGGTCAGATCTTACACCATTTACCAAGTCATTCACATATAAAATAAATAACTTTGGTCCAAGTATAGAGCCTTGAGGAACTCCACGTGATATTGCAGAGGTCAGATCTTACACCATTTATTTGTACTAACTGTTTCCAATCTTTCAAAAAGCTAGATACCCACTGGATGTCTTTGATGTATGCTCTTGTTTGTCTACAAATTGCTGAACAGTCTCGCCCCCTCTATCTCTCTGATTTGCTACAGCTGTATGTCCCACCACGTTTTCTGAGGTCAGCGGACCAGTTACTTCACAGTTCCAGGAACTCTTCTTCAACGCAGAGGTGACAGGGCCTTCTCTGTAGCAGGCCCAAGACTTTGGAATGAGTTACCTCTGCTTGTCTGCTTGAGGGGCCGAGATGGTGTAGAGGCAGGGCAGCCGGCTCAGGACCGGAAGGTCCCGGGTTCGATCCCCGGTCACTGCATACCTCGTTGTGTCCCTGGGCAAGACACTTAACCCCGAGTTGCTCCCAGTAGGACTGGCAGTACCTTGCATGGCAGGGTCCATAACTTTCCCATGCAATGCTCCCGAAGTGTCCCCGCAATCCCTATACCTCGTTGTGTCCCTGGGCAAGACACTTAACCCCGAGTTGCTCCCAGTAGGACTGGCAGTACCTTGCATGGCAGGGTCCATAACTTTCCCATGCAATGCTCCCGAAGTGTCCCCGCAATCCCTATTACCTCGTTGTGTCCCTGGGCAAGACACTTAACCCCGAGTTGCTCCCAGTAGGACTGGCAGTGCCTTGCATGGCAGGCTACCACTACCGGTGTATGAATGTGTGTGTGAATGGGTGGATGGCTGGTACTGTGAAGCGCTTTGGGGCCACTCATAGGGGGCTGGAAAGCGCTATATAAGTAAGTTCCATTTACCATTTACCATTTGTCATACAGGCCCCCTCCCTCTCGGTTTTCAAATCCCGTTTAAAGACCCATTACTATTACATTGCTTTTAACACCAGATGATCTGTGTTTGGTCATTATATTTATTATCTGTGACGATTTTATGTCTATATTCTGTTTTTGTTTAACTTAATTTTGTATGTTGCCTATGTGTTGCCTGTTTTTTGTTTTGTTTGTACAGCACTTTGTTTGGCCTTGTCGCTGTTTTAAGTGCTCTATAAATAAAATTGTATGATATGGTAATGCTGGTCCTCTAATACCATATTTATTCAATTTTTCAAGGAGAATAGTGTGGTCAATAGAATCAAATGCTTTTTTTAAATCAATAAAAATACTAACACAATATTGTTTTTGATCAACAGCAGTAGGTATTTGTTCTATAAATTCCATGAGAGCCATTGATGTAGTTTTTTTTCTCTAAACCCATACTGACTGCTACTTAGAATAGTATATGATGCTCATTTTCATAAAATGGCTTTTTTAACAAATGTGTCATCCTATTATTCTATTGTACTGAGTATTGGGTGAAGTAAGCCCAGCAAGGGTATATAAAGTACAACGGTGAGATGTATTTTAATCTTGATGTTGCATACATGTTTGGAGATGGGCCCTAAGTCATCTGGTCTGTTTTAAATGCAATGGATGAAATGAGTGAGAGGAACTCGCCCTCTACTCTCATGAATGGACAATATGCTTTATGGCTTGCTTTTGCAGTAGTTGATGTGATGCACTTTAAATTTCCTAATAAACTGATAAAATAGCAGTTGACAAACTAAAGGGTTGTATCTGTGTTTCCATCTCTACAACTGTTCTACTTATTCTAATGTCTGTCTTCACAGTTGAAGAATGTGACATGGAAAAGGTGCACTGGGCCTGTTTGTGCACATCCTGCATAACAAAAGCTGAAGGTCCTTCGTGGTTTATCAGGGCATAAAGAATTTGATGCCATGCTGTGTAAGAACAGTCGGGCATCTTGCAACAGACTTTACTCAAGTATCGCTAGCACCACATTTGTTCTTGCAGTATGATTTTTTTATTTATCTATCCTTGTATTTAAAAAAAATACATTTGATTTGTCCACTTTTATGCATTCAAATATATTCAGTATCAATCTGTGTAGGGGAAAACAAAAACTGAGCCAGTCAAGTAAAAGTATATCACTAAGGGCTACCTAACAACTACAAAAACAAACCGTGAGGTTACTTAGAATTATATTCCTGTATGAAATGAATATAGTTTAACTCTATGAATTCAAATTCAGTTAACAAAACAAAATCTGAAAATCTGACTGGGATAAAAATGCTGGAAGACTGAAAAACAGATTTAAGCAAGCTTTCTTTGGTACACTTTGTTTCTTAGCCTTTGATTGCAGAGAAATACATGAATACTGTACTTGTAATAAAAATAATGGCTAAAATAACCCTTTTGGGTGTGTAAAAACATTAACTGAATATGTAACAAAAGCGTTCTGTATTAGTTAAAATGTACGGATACTTGCTCTTTCAGCACAGTCATCAGCATTCAGAGACGTGGACAGATAAAACGGGTCATTGAATGTTGGGTTTTGTGGCCCCCACATGTACGTGGGAGAAAGATTGAATGGATAGTGTGATGCTGATGCTAGTTGGCATCTTCTCATATAGCACGCTCCTAATGAAGATGACCTCCTGCTTTGAACACTCAGGTTTGGCTTTACAAGACAATGCTTTGATGTACGTACTGTATTTTGTTTTGTTAAATGTTGCCTAAAGTATCCTCACCTCTTTGTGTTCAGGTCTAAGATATTTACTGGTTGGTAGCTACAGAGAGATGAGGACTTTGCTTTACTTGGCTCTAGCAGTTTTCTTGAATTCTGGACTAAATGTCTATTTAGGTCAACAGCCATGAAATTTGCATGCCCACCTATTGTTCTGCCCTGTCATTAGCGCTGAGCACCATCTGACACCAGTGCTGCAACACTATCCAGGAACAGTTGCTGTTGGTTTGGATCAGGGATGCACTGTTTCCTCTGAACTCAAGAAATACTCTTGTATAAACTCGTATCAAATATTTTCTTTACTATTTATAATCTGTACTTTTTATTTGCATGTTCTGCTGTTTGTTTTGAACTGTATGCTGTTATTATATCATTAAAGATCTGTTCATGAGCTAGATTTTCACAAATTTATGAATATGGATGTTTATGGCCATACCACCCTCAACGCACCTGATCTCTGAAACTAAGCAGAGTCGGGCCTGGTTAGTCATTGGATGGGAGACCACCGCCTGGGAATATCAGGTGCCGTAAGCTTTTTGGGTCCTCTGTGGTAGTGTATAGGGGTAGGGCAGCTGACTATGGAAACAGAAAGTCACAGGTTCAACTCCTTGCCATGCACACATGTTGTGGTGTCCTTGAGCAAGACACCTAATCCCTAACTGCTCCCTGGGCTCATGCATAGCTGCACACTGCTCCACCTGGGTGTATCTCACGTGTCATGGGTTAAATGCAGCCTAATTTTGTTGTTGTATGGGAACATACAATGATGACATCACATAGTACTTTCCTTTTATTTTTTCTTCAAATGGATTTACTAAGTTTGCCTTGTACTGGACACTTTTGTAGAGACTAAAACATGTATTACAAGCAATATGCCAATATCTTCCTTCCCTGAGGGCTTTGAATAGCAAATGTTGGTAGTTTTTTAGATTAGTGTTTCTCTGGGTTGGAAATGAACTGGTAATGCAAGTAAATCTTAAAGGTGGGGTGACATGATTTTTTTACTATGCATAAAATTGCTCAAAATATATATATATATTATCATTTAAATATGTTAGTTTTTGCAAACAAACTGAAAAATCACTTTAATTTTGCTTTAAAAGTGATTTTGAACTTCAAGCCGTGTTTAATCATGGGAAATCCGATTACACACGAATGCACCATCTGTGACGTAAAATTAGGCAGAGCTCTGGGCTTGTCACAGTGCGCGGGTGTGAGCAGCTCGACATGAAGGTAAGTCTGATACAGCATCAGACCTAAATTAGATCCTGTTGTTTCTTGTTCCATCACCCAAACTATTTTCTGCTTCCCAAAATGAAGACAAATAGCTCAAATCTTCACATAGATTGATAAATTCGTCGGGTTTTAAATTGTCCGCTATTAAAGAGACCAGAGCCCTCTGCCTCACACTACGTCACAGATCGCGTGTACCGGTAATTGGATTTCCCATGATTAAACACGGCTTGAAGTTCAAAATTACTTTTAAAGCAAAATTAAAGTGATTTATCATTTTGTTTGCAAAAACGAACATATTTAAATGATAAAAAATATATATACTGTATTGAGCAATTATATGAATAGTAAAAAAATTATGTCAGTGGACCTTTAATGTTTATGGTGCAAGATATTCTGGTGAGTAGAAGTTACACTGTTTAATAGAGGTAAGTTTATTTACTTTTTTTTCTTATCTGAGGTATTGCAGAGTGACGGATCCTGGCGAGTGAATGCATTTTATCCACCAACAGGCACAAGGTGGTGGCCAATGGTGACCTTAGACACCATAGATTATTCTTCGGCTACCCCAAGGGCTACACCAATTATTGGAGGAAGCTTTAATTTTAAGTAATCTTAAAATTAAAAAACATACCTTCCAGGTAGGGACTTTTCTTACTCCTAGATGCAGCCACACACCAAAGTGGAAGTCAGCAAGTCGCTATTTTTTGAAGTTGTCAAGTTTGCATATAAACTTGTATGGCAGCAGCCATCTTGGATTTTGACATGGCAACCCAATTTTAAAAAGGATACTGTTATACGTAGCCACACATCAAAATAGTAGTCAGTACGGGGGGTATCTCTAATCTTCCCTTTTCACTTTGTAATGGGGATAAAATTAAATGCAAAGCCCTGAGGCTTACATTTTTGTAATAAATGGGAAAATAATAAATTTTAACATGCTCTTAAGTAAAAATAACCTGCTTTGTGTTTCACAACTTTTTGTATAATGTGCATATTTAACTAATGAGCTGACTGTAAACTTGCTGCCACAGAATGCACCCCCTAGATTGTGTACCCCCATTCCCACTTTCCTATTCCTCTATGAATGTGTGTGAGGAGCACAGATGAGGAAGGGCTTCCATTTTGAGCTGCGTCATGTCAGTTGTTTTGTTTGTGCAGCCTGGCCCTAATCCAGTCTTTACAGCAGTTCCTTCTCTCTCCCAGCAGAAGAGTCAACGTCATGACATTTTCTGGCTGCTTTCAAGGCCCAGCCCACAAACTAGTTTGTCTGCTGCAGTTTTAACCACACAGGAATTTTTGCTATAGAGGATGCATGTGATGAATGTACTTGCACATCATGAGCTGTATGTTCATTGCAGTAGGCAATGCATGTGTGATGGAAAACTGTGTTTGTGTTGCTTTTTTATCATTTTTTTTATCATCAGTGTTTAGCTATTTTATTATCATTTTAGTATTATAGATAATTTGTCATTTTGAAGTGTTATTAATTTTTAAATGGAAATCAGGGAATGATAAGTATCAGCATGGTAACAAAAACTTTATATCTCTCTCATGGTTTAATGTAGGTTAATATTGTATTATTTCTTAGTGACTTAAGCAGGAGTGTGCACAATAGGCTACCGCTAATCCGCTAACGGCTAATAACAGAACTAACTTTTTGTTTGGTGGATTAGTGTTTTTACTAAATTTGGAAACATTTAGAAGATTTAGCTTCCATTAAATTAGGTTTTGCCAACTTTGTCAGTTAACAAAATTCACAAGTATGTTCTTGTCTGATGTGGGCATGTCTTGAAGAACATGTTAGGCATGCTATTTACCAGTGGTGGGCAACGCTAATCAAAAAATTAGTTCCACAATTTCTAAAACGCTTATTAATTTTTTTAGGTCCACAATTTCAAAAGCACAAATGTCTTATGAAAATTAGGGGAAGCTAATCTAATCCGCTATTTATATTCGACAATTGGTAGCCGGCAGCGTTATGCAATATTTGCACTACACTGCCAACTGAAAAGTAACTAAAATGATCCTAAAAGGATGAAATTACAAAAATCAAAGGATTTATTTAATACTTTACGTACATATATTCTATTCGGCCACAAAATTAACAAAAAAGAGAATGATCTTTTAATCCCTAAGACCACTTTTAAATCTCAAATACACGGGTGTGTCGCCACCGCATTTATACATAAAAGTAACCCAAATACATAAAACTAACGACTCACCGTCGAGTGGTTGACACAAAACACACAATAAAATCCTCCGGCCGCGTTAATTTGGCTTGAAACAGCGGGGTTCTCTGCGGATTTATCCAAGTAACCCAGCACAACCAGCTAGCCACAGAGTTAGCGTCCAGTTCACCTCTGACCCGGAAGATGTCAAGATTCTATAGGTAGTCAACAGATTTAATGAAAAGTAACTAAAATACATAAAACTAACGACTCACCGTCGAGTGGTCGACACAAAACACACAATAAAATCCTCCGGCCGCGTTAATTTGGCTTGAAACAGCGGGGTTCTCTGCGGATTTATCCAAGAAACCCAGCACAACCAGCTAGCCACAGAATTAGCCCCCGAGTTCACCTCTGACCCGGAAGATGTCAAGACGGTGAGGGAGGGGAAAAAGGCAAAACAAGCAGCTACGGAGCCAGCATAAGAGCCTCTAAAATAAGTTTATTCGTTTTTACTGATAGATAATTAGTTATTAGCGGTACTGCATTTTAAATAAAAATAGCACAAATCCGCTTATGAATTATAAAAGTTAGTCACTCCGCTGTTACGCTGACAAAAACGTTAGGTCCGCTGTAAGCGGATTAGCGCATTAGCGGCCCCTGGCGTTCATGTGCCCACCTTTGCTATTTACTTACGTGTACACATGACGAGTCGTGATTGGTTGACATAGATGCAGCTAACTGAAGGCACATTATTGGCTTACTACGTGTAAATGTAACAAGACATTTGGTCGAAGCCAGTGTTGCCAGATTGGGCTGTTTTCATTCTGATTTTGCGGGTAAAAATTGCTTTGGGCGGGTGGGGATAATTTGGGCGGATTTGGAATCAGATTGGTGGTTTCCGAGTTAACCTCATTTCAAACAATCATTCCATACCATACCATTTTATTTATAGAGCACTTAAAACAGCGACAAGGCCAACCAAAGTGCTATACAAACAAACAACAGGCAACACATAGGCAACATACACAATGAAGTACAAAAAAAGGGCATTCATTAGTGTTCTACTTTTGATCATACAGGTAGTCCCCGATTTACGAGCGCTCTGATCTACGAGGTTCCAGACTTACGAGCTGGCGAATTTTTGGAAAAAACGCAAAAAATACTGAGTTTTCATGTGTTTTTTCACCACAGTTCGTTAGCTAAACATGTGGACACACGTTTCCGATCATTTTTATGCACTCATAAGCAGTTTTTTGATGAAAAACGAGTGTTTGTAGTCGCGCTAGCGAAACCGTTCCAATTTACGAGCGAAATTCCGGACTTACGAGAGACATGGCAACCGTTCCGAAATACGAGATTTCCGGTTTACGAGCGCCTCGTTGTAACGGATCTCGCTCGTAAATCGGGGACTACCTGTATTTGGCATTTTAAAACTAGTAAATATGGGAATGCCTTAGTTTTACATGAAATGTCATATTTAACTTGTCAAGTTTTGGAATTTGATTTTTTTTTTCTTCTTGCTTAATTATACATGTATTCCCAAGAAACAAAATATGTAAAGCTATGCTTATTCAATGGTTTCACATGCTTCAGATTTACATCTCTTAAAGAGGTATTAAACTGTCAAAGGAAGGTTTTTCTGTCTGAACAAAAGTTCAGAGGTAATACACAGACTGGCTTTAACTCTGACATCACCTTAGGTCGTAGGTACAGGTCTTACCTGAGGCTGAGAGGACGCTGGCATTGTTTTGTTCGCCGCTTCTCCATCTGGATTATTTTTTCCCACAACTTTAATAATAATAATAATAATAATAATAATGTCACATTTTTTAATCTGTGTATGTTTCCATACAAGACAAAATTTGACTCTGCATTTAACCCAATAGTCACTGTTGTGGATAAATTGTGGCTTCGGATGATGTTTTTTTTGCTGCTCGGGGGACTCTGCTATTTTATATTCCTGCTATTGTGTGACGCCGTGTCTCCCTCCTCAGCTAGCATGATGCTAAGCTACTCTGCTGGAGAGCTGTTGAGCCTTAATAACTGCAATGTCCATCTGGATCCTCTGGACGTTGCCATCGTCAAAAGTCTGGGTCTTTTTTGACGTCCTCCGTATGTCCACAGAAGCTCACGGAGAAAGCATATTTTTAATCGGACTGGGTCCTATATACCGGTCATTTGGTCAGCTGGGCGTTCTGGCGCATGGCGCTCACGTCATCAGAGCACTGTGGCTCATGGGATTTGTAGTCCTGCCGTGACTACAGCAGTTCCGGCGTCTTCTCGAGCGCAGGATGGAAAACGTGGAGTGGATTTTAACCTTCTCAAGCCTATTAAAAAACACATGGCTGCGCCTTACCTTAAAATAGAACTTTTCAATGTGCAGTCCTTGACTAATAAAGCAAGCCTCATCCAGGAGCACATTCTGGATAAGGATTTGGATATTATGTGCCTTACAGAGACTTGGCATCAGCCGAACAGTTTTTCTGCTCTCAATGAGGCATGTCCTGCTGGATATAAATATCTCCAGAGAGCACGGAGTTTAGGCCGTGGCGGTGGTCTAGCCGTCATTTTTAAAGACCATCTGGACCTTTTACCTGTGACTCTGTCTGAGTTGTCCTCCTTTGAGTGTTTGGCTTTCTCCTCCAAAACACCAAACTCAATGAAAGTGCTCCTCATTTATAGGCCCCCTAAATCTCATCCTTCCTTTTTTGCTGAAATGTCAGAGACTCTGTCAATGTTCTGTTCCACAACCACTAACTTACTCATACTCGGGGATCTCAACATTCATGTTGATACACCTACTAATCATCTAGCTGCTGAATTCCTTCAACTTTTGGACTGTATGGACTTGGAACAACATGTCAAGCTTCCAACACATTCTCGTGGCCACACCCTGGACTTAGTTATTACAAACTCTCTAACTGTGCATCATCTCTCTGCATATGACATGGGTGTATCTGATCACAAAGTCATCTATATGGAGCTTCCTTTCAAAGTCATCTATATGGAGCTTCCTTTCCTGAACAGTACCATCAAACCAAAGCGACAGATTTAAATCTGAAAAATATCAACCCTGAACTTCTAGCAGCTGATCTTAAGGTCCTCGTTCCTGTCTCCATTCCAGCTTCCCTCAATGCAATGGACTTCTACAACATCAGCCTCTCCAGCATCTTAGACCAACATGCTCCTGTCACAGAGAGGACAGTTGCTTTTTCACGCTCAGCTCCCTGGTTTACCCCAGAGCTGAGGAAAATGAAGACAGCTGGTCGAGTGCTTGAGAGACGCTTCTTGGCTTCTGGTCTGCTAGTTCACAAGCTAGCTTATATAGAGCATCGTAAGATGTATGCTAGGTCCCTCAAAAACTCTCGAACTTTATTTTACTCATCTATAATTTCTGATAACCCTGGTAACTCCAAAATACTTTTTTCAACCATCACTCACCTCCTTCAGCCACGAACAACCTCACTCACTGACTCCACTAATGATCTTTGTAATAAATGTATCTCCTTTTTCCAAAACAAGATCCAAAAAATCAGATCAGCCATCACCTCTTCACCCCCTGCCCTTTCTCCGGCTGCAAATGTACAGCTTGAGAACCCTCCTCCCCTCAGCTTTTTCCCAGAGGTCTGTGTGAAGGAAGTTGAAGCCACTGTCAGGGCAATGAAACCCTGCACATGTGCTCTTGACCCCTTCCCAACAGTCCTGGTCAAGGCTAACATTGCCTCTCTCAGTTCACTTATCACCACCATAGTTAATCAGTCTCTCCAATCTGGTCATATTTCCCCTGTCTTGAAGTCATCTATAATTAAACCTCTTCTTAAAAAACCTACCCTCGATCCCCATGACCTGGCAAATTACAGACCCATTTCCAACCTTCCCTTCCTCGCTAAAGTTTTGGAGAAATTAGTCTCGGTTTATCTACAAGAACATCTACATGACAATAATATACTGGATAAATTTCAATCAGGTTTTCGAACAGCACATAGCACTGAAACAGCTCTTGTCCGGGTCACAAATGACCTGTTGGTCACTGCAGACCGTGGTTCCTCCTCTCTCCTTATTCTTCTCGATCTTTCGGCAGCCTTTGATACGGTTGATCATTACATTCTGCTCCAACGCTTACAGCATTTTGCAGGACTTACTGGCACTGCCCTGGAGTGGTTCCAATCATACCTGACAGACAGAACAGAGTTTGTCTCCATTGGGCATGCCAAGTCATTGAGCCATCCTGTTTCTTGTGGTGTGCCCCAGGGATCAGTTCCGGGACCCCTCCTTTTTAACTTATACATGGTACCACTTGGGTGTATTATCAGCAGCTATGGGGTCTCATTCCATTGCTATGCTGATGATACTCAGCTGTATCTTAAACTGGGTAGCAATGGGCCTCATGCAAGAACCGTTCGTACGCACAGATTTGTTCTTAAACTGTGCGTACGAGTGATTTAGGAGCATTTGTGGCATTCAACAATGTTTTCGTATCCTAAGATTTTTTTCAGATACGAACAAAATTTACGAGTGGTCCAGACCTGTCGTATATTTTACGAGCAGCCAGTCTGCTGTTATCCAGACGGATTTTCTTCACTAATAACTTTATATTTCGTTATTCAGAAAATATTTTGAGTCTAAAGAAATCACGCACCATAATTATTTTTGACAATAGGTTATTCTGTTTGAATTAGAATTATAATTTTAAATGTAATAATGACTAACGGATTAAAATATTTAAATTAAAATCAATTTGTTATCAATGCCGTTTTCTAACACTACAATATTAATATGAAGATCTCAAACTAAAACCAACTTAAATTATGAATTAATTTAAGTTTAATTTGTCTCGGTAACGCAGACTTTACATTGACCTCCTCCTGTTGCTGTCATAGAGCTCCGATAGCTCAATGAGATGAGCGTTCGCTCTCCGTTCCGAACCTTATGGGTTCGATTCCCACATGGGACAACGTTTTTTTTTTCTTTTAAATTCATTCCAGATTTAAAAAACACAAGAAAACTATTTACAATACAACAAGTAATAAAGCATAAAGTCTTTTTAATCTGGAATGAATAAATAATCTAAAGAAAGAAGGGAAAAAAATAGTCATACCTTGTGGGAATCGAACCCACGAGGTCTAGATAAGGTTAGGAGCAGCTAACGGCATATGCGTTCCCAGTTGCGCCACCAGGACGTGCGTATATTTAAGGTCCACATTTATTATAAACAAACATTCTTTGGCTTTGACTGGTCCTTTAATCCCATGAGTGACGCTGCTAAAAAGGACAGATTTTCTTTTCTCGATTTTCTTTTCTCGATCTCGGAGAGCAGAACTTCAATCTCCGCACTTAAGTTCTTCTTTTTACTTTTCGCTGTCATTTTTATGAACGGACACTTCCTGCTCTCTGAGGCAGGAAACGTAGCCTTATATGGTGTTTTGAGGGGTGGGAATTATGTAAATAACCTCTCCGCGTGCACGCGCAGGTGGATAGAACAGGTGGAATTCATTATATGTACGCAGCTCATTTACACACTTTTCCTGAGGATAGAAGAGTTTGTTGAATCTGACGTGGCATGTTCGTACGAACGCTTTGTACGAACAAAAGTAAGAGAAATTTAGGATAAATATACGAACATGTTCTTGCATGAGGCCCATTGTTTCGAGTTACACGGTTTATGCGCCGTTACACCCAAAAATACGGTACCGAAACTCAGCGAAGGCAGAAATTTACAGGAGGGAGGGGGGAGAGTGTACCTTAGCGGCCACGGGCGGAGGATTACAGGTGAAAATTACAGGAGACCTCATTGTTTACAGGCAGACTGGAGCAGAGGAGGTTAGGAGGGGCTAACATGCTAACAGACCTTACTGTAAAACTCTGGACCGCGCGTGGAAAAGTACAGGAGACCTTTGTTTGGACCAGAGGTTTACGAGGCAGAGAGGCTACAGCTTAGCAATGAGCTAACATGCTAACAGGCGGAGGAAGGCTTCACTAGCTCCCAGTAGGTTATTAACTCTTTTTTCCCTTCATTATGGCTCCAAACAGGGCAGTGCAGAGCCCACTAAAGGGGCAGGTGCTCAAAAAAAGAGGGGGCACATCTAACCGCATTTTAGGACAGAATATTAACAAAGTCACATAGCTTTCAGAGTTTAATAAACAATGATAAATTACAAAATTGTGAGATATACTATCAAAGCTTAGGAAAACCTCTACATAGAACATACAACTATCCATATGTAAAATATTTTATTAGTAATTTCTTTCTGCAGGTCTACTTTGTTATAGGAAAGTATTGCAATATTCAAACCTGCGATTTAGCAAGATATGTAAATCAGAGCTACACCACCAGACATATTTTGTCTTTACAGAATTACACTATTAAAAATATAAACAAGGGCACAATGCAACTTTTTAGTGTACTGTAATCTATAAAAGAAAGAGCTGCCTGGTTTACACTTGCAGTGGAGATGAAAATGGTCCATTCAGAAAAGCAGAGCTACATCAAACTTTAATGTGGAACTGCAGAAACAAAACAAAAGCAAATAATTGAATTGTTAATGCATGTCACCATGAGAAAAGCCTACTGAGACCACCAACATTTATATCTATACAGTATCTCTATTTGTGTTTTAGTGTATTTTGTAAGTACCTACCGGTATACAGTATACATTTTCTTCAATCTTTCCTCTTCTTTTTTTCTTGTCAGTTTCTCTTTTTTCCTCATTGTCTCATCTTCTCTGTGTTGAGTGGAGGCCAATGTCTCTTATTTATTTCGGTCTCTTGCCTTTCTTCCCCCCCCCCAAACTGAATCTAAGATCCAAAATCTTCTTTTCCATCATGGTGAACTGTTTAAAAACAAACTTCCAACTTTTAAGCATTTTTGCTATTTTTGTTCTCTTCTTATTTATTTATTTTTATTATTTTATTTTAAGGCAGACAGGTCCTAGGTGAGGGATCAGACAAAGCGCAGCCCAAAAACCCCTATGATGAGTACAATTAATGGACTAAGTTTTCCCTCGCCCGGACGCGGGTCACCGGGGCCCCACTCTGGAGCCAGGCCCGGAGGTGGGGCACGCTGGCGAGCGCCTGGTGGCCGGGCTTTTACCCATGGAGCTCGGCCGGGCACAGCCCGAAGAGGAGACGTGGGTCCCCCTTCCCATGGGCTCACCACCTGTGGGAGGGGCCAAAGGGGTCGGGTGCAATGTGAGATGGGTGGCGGCCGAGGGCGGGGACCCTGGCGGTCTGATCCTCGGCTACAGAAGCTGGCCATTGGGACATGGAATGTCACCTCTCTGGTGGGGAAGGAGCCTGAGCTAGTGTGTGAGGTTGAGAGTTTCCGACTAGAAATAGTCGGACTCACCTCAACGCATGGCTCTGGCTCTGGAACCAGTTTCCTTGAGAGGGGTTGGACACTCTTCCACTCTGGAGTTGCCCCTGGTGAGAGGCGCCGAGCAGGAGTGGGCATACTGGTTGCCCCCCATCTTGGTGCCTGTACGTTGGGGTTCACCCCGGTGAACGAGAGGGTAGCCTCCCTTCGCCTACGTGTGGGGGGACGGGCTCTGACTGTTGTTTGTGCCTATGCACCAAACGGCAGCTCAGACTACCCACCCTTTTTGGAGTCCTTGGAGGGGGTATTGGAGAGTGCGCCTCCTGGGGACTCCCTTGTTCTACTGGGGGACTTCAACGCTCACGTGGGCAATGACAGTGAGACCTGGAGGGGTGTGGTTGGGAGGAACGGCCCCCCTGATCTGAACCAGAGTGGTGTTCTGTTATTGGACTTCTGTGCTCGTCATGGATTGTCCATAACGAACACCATGTTTAAGCATAAGGGTGTCCATATGTGCTCTTGGCACCAGGACACCCTAGGTCGCAGTTCGATGATCGACTTTGTTGTCGTCTCATCTGATCTGCGGCCGCATGTCTTGGACACTCGGGTGAGGAGAGGGGCGGAGCTGTCTACTGACCACTACCTGGTGGTGAGTTGGCTCCGATGGTGGGGGAGGATGCCGGTCAGACCTGGCAGACCCAAACGTATCGTGAGGGTCTGCTGGGAACGTCTGGCAGAGTCTCCCGTAAGACGGAGCTTTAACTCCCACCTCCGGGAGAGCTTTGAACACGTTCCGAGGGAGGCGGGGGACATGGAGTCCGAGTGGGCCGTGTTCCGCGCCTCTATTGTCGAGGCAGCTTATCGGAGCTGTGGCCGCAAGGTTGTTGGTGCCTGTCGAGGTGGCAACCCTCGAACCCGGTGGTGGACACCGGCAGTGAGGGATGCTGTCAGGCTGAAGAAGGAGTCCTATTGGGCCTTTTTGGCTTGTGGGACCCCGGAAGCAGCTGATAGGTACCGGCAGTCCAAGCGGCATGCGGCTCGGGTGGTTGCTGAGGCAAAAACTCGGGCGTGGGAGGAGTTCGGAGAGGCCATGGAGAATGACTTCCGTACGGCTTCGAGGCGATTCTGGTCCACCATCCGGCGTCTCAGGGGGGGAAAGAGGTACGCGACCAACACCATTTATGGTGGAGGTGGCGTGCTGCTGACCTCAACTCGGGATGTTGTGAGTCGGTGGGCGGAATACTTCGAAGACCTCCTCAATCCTACTGGCACGTCTTCCACTGAGGAAGCGGAGCCTGGGGACTTTGGGTCGGGTTCTCCGATCTCTGGTGCTGAGGTCGCCGAGGTGGTTAAAAAGCTCCGCGGTGGCAAGGCTCCGGGGGTGGATGAGATTCGCCCGGAGTTCCTTAGGGCTCTGGATGTTGTAGGGTTGTGTTGGCTTACGCGACTCTGCAATATCGCGTGGACATCGGGGGCAGTTCCCTTGGATTGGCAGACTGGGGTGGTGGTTCCCCTATTCAAAAAGGGGGACCGTAGGGTGTGTTCCAACTATAGGGGGATCACACTCTTAAGCCTCCCTGGTAAGGTCTATTCAGGGGTTCTGGAGAGGAGGGTCCGTCGGATAGTCGAACCTCGGATTCAGGAGGAGCAGTGTGGTTTTCGTCCTGGTCGTGGAACACTAGACCAGCTCTACACCCTCAGCAGGGTCCTGGAGGGTGCGTGGGAGTTTGCCCAACCAGTTTACATGTGCTTTGTGGACTTGGAGAAGGCATTCGACCGCGTCCCTCGGGGGGTTCTGTGGGGGGTACTCCGGGAGTATGGGGTACCAGGCCCTTTGATAAGGGCTGTTAGGTCCCTGTACGACCGGTGTCAGAGCTTGGTCCGCATTGCCGGCAGTAAGTCAGGCTCGTTTCCGGTGAGAGTTGGACTCCGCCAAGGTTGCCCTTTGTCACCGATTCTGTTCATAACTTTTATGGACAGAATTTCTAGGCGCAGCCAAGGTGTTGAGAGGATCCGTTTTGGTGACCTTAGAATCGCTTCTCTGTTTTTTGCAGATGATGTGGTCCTACTGGCTTCATCAGTTCGTGATTTACAACTTTCACTGGAGCGGTTTGCAGCCGAGTGTGATGCGGCCGGGATGAGGATCAGTTCCTCCAAATCCGAGGCCATGGTCTTGAGCCGGAAAAGGGTAGCATGCCCTCTCCGGGTCGGGGAGGAGGTCCTGCCCCAAGTGGAGGAGTTTAAGTATCTCGGGATCTTGTTCACGAATGAGGGAAAACTGGAGCGTGAGATCGATAGGCGGATAGGTGCAGCGTCCGCAGTGAAGCGGGCGCTGTACCGGTCTGTCGTGGTGAAGAGAGAGCTGAGTCAAAAGGCAAAGCTCTCAATTTACCGATCGATCTACGTTCCCACCCTCATCTATGGTCATGAGCTTTGGGTTATGACCGAAAGAACAAGATCTCGGATACAAGCGGCTGAAATGAGTTTTCTCCGCAGGGTGTCTGGACTCTCCCTTAGAGATAGGGTGAGAAGCTCAGTCATCCGGGAGGGACTCGGAGTAGAGCCGCTGCTTCTCCACATCGAGAGGAGCCAGTTGAGGTGGCTCGGGCATCTGGTTAGGATGCCTCCTGGACGCCTCCCTGGTGAGGTGTTCCGGGCACGTCCCACCGGGAGGAGACCCAGAGGAAGACCCAGGACGCGCTGGAGGGACTATGTTTCTCGGCTGGCCTGGGAACGCCTTGGGATTCCCCCGGAGGAACTGCTCCAAGTGGCTGGGGAGAGGGAAGTCTGGGCCTCCCTACTTAGGCTGCTACCCCCGCGACCCGACCCCGGATAAGCGGAAGAAGATGGATGGATGGATGGAATTATTTTATTTTATTTATTCATTTCAGATTTAAAACACAAAGACAATTTACAAACACATGAAAGAAAAAAACAATATATAAAATGAAAGGTAGCAGAAGAAAAAAAAAATCTTATCATATCTGCCCCTTCTCAAAACAACAGTGCAGCAGTAGTTTTCTGTTGGTCATGTCTCGAAAAATGTCAATGAGGTCATTGACATTTTTTGCAATTATGTTGCTAATTATTTGCAAAACAAACTTATTTGCGCATGTCAGAAATCTTTGCTTGCTATTCTAAGTTTTGTTTGTCATTCAAAGTTTTGCTTGCGATTCTCACATGATTCTCACATGACGTCGTGGGCAGAGCCTAAAATCGCAACAAAAGATTTCTGATGTGTGCAAATAAAAGTTTATGTTTTGCAAATAACTTTTTAAGTTCACGAGAGAAAAATTAGCTATTTAATTAAAAAAAGTTTTTTAAACAAAAGTTTTTGTTTAAAAAAAAAAAAAGAAGAAATCATTACAATTCCAAAGGTTTTGATTACAATTTTATTTTAATCAACTGAGATTAGTTTTTTTCATTGAATAATTGTGAAATAAATTTAACTCCATACTCTGCGAACTAGACCCTAAACTACTTAAAGTCTGGATAGAGTTTTTCCCCCTTCATTTGTATGCTTTTATTGGACAGGAGCAACTTGATTGGTTATTACATACATTATATCTATTATGGTAGTTCAGGGTGAGTTATTTTTAATTCTAAATGAATATTCTTGTTGGACTTTTATTTAAGTGCTATTCTCCTTCAAGATACATTTACCTAACGCTAGAATAAATGCAATGTACATTATGCAGCAAAGGAAGTTAGAAGATCGGACATATATCCATTATGGAGAGATGATAGGTTTTGGACGGGCGATGTGCTCCCTATTGCATAAGCCAGGGATGTCAAAGTCAAATACATGGAGGGCCAAAAAAACAAATTTGCTACAAGCCAAGGGACGGACTGGTTCAATGTTTATTATAAGGGGGTGATATAAGAATTTTTTTCTTCTTTCTGCACTCTTTTCATTCAATGTTTTCTTTTTGATTAATTTGTTTTATTTTGTCTCTTTTAAATGAATGAATAAATGGATTAAATAAAATATTAAATAGCTTTACATCTGCTAAGTTCTTGGCATAAACCAACACAGACATGTTCCTGCTTTTAGTATTTTACATTGTTTTATAATGTAGCTGTTTATGTTGGTTTTTTTAACACAGTTTTCTTGTGATTTTTAATTAATATGCTTTTTTATGATTGTTTACTGTTGGCTGCAAGTATCAAGCTGTGAAATCCTTCATTTTCTACAGCTGATAGCTGTTGGTCATTAATTATGATGAAGTTTAGCAACTTCTCGGTGAACATTTGAGCTCCGTGGCTTCAGCGGTGTGTTTTTATTGTTCAATCCGGGGCGGGCGCTCTGATTTCGGTCAGCCGCTCTCAGCCTGTCCCTCCTACGAGACGGTCAGACAGCGGGTCGGACTGGACGCAGCTGGCCGCGGTCGGTCTCCCTGTTTCGGTTCAGCGAGAGTGGCGTCCCGCTGAAGCCCCGGAGCTCGAATGTCCAACGTAAAACTAACTTGACCGCAGTTTAATGTGGCGCTATGGCTCTACAGACATTGCACGTTGCTGTCTTGCTGTGTTTAGTGTAAAATACTTCCACACAGCGGACATGTTACGATGAAAAGTTGGCTAGCTGTTAGCTAAAGTGCTACTCACTCAATCCACATGTTGTAGCTGGCTGCAAACTGAAATGGATTTCCTGAATGTGAGGCAGGTCTTATTACTCTGGGTTCATGAGACACAACTGCAAATCGGATTGGCCCCACCCCTACTACTACTGTTGCATTGTGGGGAATGTAGTGTTGGTACGTGACCGGAGGGCTTATAATGTTGTTTTTCTTGCAAAATACAATAATAATAATGATAATAATAAAAATAAAAAACATAAAAAAAATTAGTACATGTTATTATGTGTCAGAGGAGGGCTTAGGAATAAGAAAAAAAAATTGACCTAAAGGGCACTTGGGGGCAAGGAGCAAAAGGGGCAGGTGCTCAAGCCCCCCTAGCCACCCTCTCTGCACGTCCCTGGCTCCAAATGTATGGAGCTAACATGCTAACAGGCCTTACTGTAAACAATCTGGACCGCGCGAACTTCAGGCAGCCTCAGATGTTGGAGGGACACCGAGCTAACATGATAACAGGCGGAGGAAGGCTTCACCAGCATTCCAGTAGGTTATTAACTCTTTTTTCCCTTCATTATGGCTCCGAATGTATGTGTTTTTTTATAATTATGTAGGGTACTGTGTTAGGATAAGCCAGGTGTTTGGTAAAATACATTACTGTAAGTATGAGGTGCCGTTTGGACGTATTTTCCGATTTACGACAATTTTCGAGTTACGACGCAGCGTAGGAACGGATCTCCGTCGTACGTCGGGGACTACCTGTATTTCCTTTTCAGACGGTTAGTCTAAACAGCCACGCTCGTGGCTTTTATGTTTAAGGTGAAAGTACCCATTTTCAGTTTTTCATCCCGCGCAGCGTGGAGTTTGACGCAGAGCGTGCACGTTCCAGTCAAAAGCGCGAATAACCCAGAAATTTGGCATGTCGTTTTTATCATTTAATATAAAGAAACAACATGAAAATAACATTTACCCAGAATTCTATTCATTTCCTCTACAGTGAATATTATACATTTCTTAAATATTAATCTTTTCTGATTAAATGACGTCACTTTTTCCAATTTAGAATCATCTGTACTGAGCTTCAGTATGTTTTTTTTTGCTAGAATAAACAGATTTTTTTTTCTTTAGAGAAACTTATATTTCAAATTATTCCTTGTCTGCAGTTCAATTTAAGATTTAAAAAGTCACTTTAAATATATTTAGCATTTTACATTTTTCTATTAAACTGCAAATAAACAATTAACTGCAAATATCTAAAATAACTTGTTCTGGGTCAAATCATATTTAAGGTTCATAAAATATTTGTGTGTGTTTAAGAAAAGCCTATCTTGTAACTGTTTTCTTTTAAACAAGGAATGGTTGAATTTTGGACATGTGTGATGTCAGTGTCTAAAAATGTTCTTGTTCTTTGGTTCTGCGGGTCAGAGAACAATCGAAGCAGCTCTGCTTGCAGTTAAACATCTCTGAGAGATAAAGGTTGTGAAACAGAGCTGGTCAAACCGGTCGATTGAAGTTCAAATTGATCCTCTATCAGTTAAATCAAACTGGGGGCCACCTTGCTGTTTAACTGTTGGTGACAAAATGTACTTTAAAATCTTTATTTATGGTGTGAAAACAAGTTTAATTAAATAAAATCAACGTTACTTTCATTCTTTTGGGTTCACAAATAATAAAATTGAACAAATTGCAGCTTTTTTCAGTGATTTATCAAATAATTGATGAGAGAAATGTGACTGACACCGCCCCCTGCTGGTCAAAGTCGGAAGTCCTCCAGAGATTTATGTTTTCTTCTGTTTAAAATGTTTATTTATTAATAATCAGAGTTTTATTGTAGGACAGAATAAAAATAGATTTGTGGCATTACTCATGCCCTGAGAGCATGAATAAATTAAACAAGTTAAGTCAGCAACGCCACCCTGGGAATTTCACCCAGAGAATTTACTTTAAGGCCACGCAGGTTCGCTTTGCACTGATTAAAACATCCGGGAGCACTCTTTCATATATATCATAATAATGTATTTACAGTTACCTTAAAACATCTTAAAACATTATTTATTTACATCATGTTCAACATTCTTTTTGTAATTATTTCATTCATTTTATCCCAACTAAAGGACTCGGATCAACTTTGATCTGACTCTGTTCAAAACCAGACTGAAGACCCACTTGTTCAAAAAAGCTTTCAGTGTGTAACTTTTATTACTTTTGGTATTTTAATATGTAGCATTTTTTATTTCCATTGCCTTTTTATTTCCACTTGTTCAAATAAGCTTCCAGTGTGTAACTTTTATTACTTTTGGTATTTTAATATGTAGCATTTTTTATTTCCATTGCCTTTTTATTTCCACTTGTTCAAAAAAGCTTTCAGTGTGTAACTTTTATTACTTGTGTTATTTTAGTATGTAGCATTTTTTATTTCCATTGCCTTCTTTTATTGCTGTTGTTTCTTATTCTATTTTCATTGATTTATTGTTCCAGTTTATTCATCTTTTTATCCTGTTCAGTATGCAGTTTCTGTAGAACTGCAGCACTTAGAAATATTTTCAACAGGCAAAGCATTCTGATCCCTCCCCCTCAGAGCCATATGTGGCTCTGCCCCCTTGTGGTCTGTTGAATTTCAAATTCAAGCTCTGTTTTTATTGGCTGATTCAAATTCAAGCTCTGTTTTTATTGGCTGGTTACAAACTCTGTTTTTATTGGCTGGAAAATGGCGGGTCACCTTTTCTTTTTAGAAATGCTTATTTACCACCTGGAGAAGCAAGGGGACAATATTTTTTTTAATTTTTTTTCAGAGATTACCTGGCTAACATCAGTCTGTCAGGAGGTAGTGACAGAGTGAAGAAATATGTTCATAAAAAAAGCTACATACTGAAGCTTTAAGCACCTTGGTCAATGCAAGGCATTGTAGGAAGGTGCTATACAAATAAAGTTTATTATTATTATTATTATTAAATAACAAACCCAAAAACCCTTTAAACCCCAAAGACACTAAATTACTTCAATAAATACAATAAATTACTTCAATAAATACAGGGTTGCAACAACAATACAGTTCACCTTTCACTGGTTCTGGCACTCGCGACATGCCGTAGAAAGGCAAGTGGCCGCACTGACGTCACACTCTATGTGCCAGTGCAAGGGGAACAGCTGACGACACCACAGTCCGTGTTCATAAAGCAGCAGTCTCCGGAAACAGAGCAGCAGTGGTCCCGATGTGGGGAGACCTAAAGAAAGTTAATTAATAACTACTCTCCATATAGCTGCCACAAATAAAGCTTACAAGGACAATTGTTTCCTTACCTGCTGGTCCTCACAACCATATACACACACACACACACACACACACATCCTCGCAGCCGGAGGGAGGGAAGAAGCGCAGCACCGCAGCGCTCTACCTATAATCACACAGAATTATCATTTCTGACCCAAAATCAGCTATAGTACAGCGAGAGAAAGAACACCTACCGTCCAGCAGTCAAACAGCCCGTACCACACTCAGTGACTGGTTGCCTTTACGGCCAAAACCCGTGGGACACCATGACGGTCAGAACCCACAGCACCAGCCACACGGCGAAGTGTGAAGACGACCCTGTCTGCCTGCATGCAGAGCAGCTGCTCTTATACCACGCCCACTCTAACAACCAGACATTCGCACCTGGAACCCATCAGCCTAATCAGGCATCTTTCTCTACTGCTACATTCTACCCCCTACTTTTGTATCGGCGACCCGACGATAATCCATTAAAACTGATCCCATCAGCTCCTAAGATCAGAGCTAAAATCTGAAAAATCCCTGAAGGGAAACCAACACGCGGCAGCCACCATTTCATGACTCCACAAACCTTAATTACCAGGACCAAGCAACCACAGGTCCAACCAAAGCGGTAGCACCTCAGTGCTCCTCAAAACATGTGGCAGCCATCATGTCATGACTCCACAAAATTAAGTTATTACTGGAAGCTATCCAACACTTCCACAACTGGTCTTTAACAGTCCCAGTCGAACACGTGGCAGCCATCATTTCATGACTCCACAAACTTCAATATTACCAGGACCAAGCATCCACAGGTCCAACCAAAGCGGTAGCACCTCAGTGCCCCTCAGAACACGTGGCAGCCATCATCTCATGACTACACAAACCTCAATATTACCGGAAGCTATCCAACACTTCCACCAACTGGTCTTTAACAGTCCCAGTCGAACACGTGGCAGCCATCATGTCATGACTCCACAAATTTAAGAAGCTATCCTAAAATCCTGACATTATAAGAGGGAGCTCCTGAAGACTCTCTCCCCCCCAAGTGACCAATCCAAAGAAATGCTTGGGCAGCCACCTCTCAGGCTCTCATCCACCACTTCATTCAACCTTATACCCATCCTACCCCTAAAGATGGACACTTCCTAGGCACAAAATCAATCTCGCTGCTTCAGGGAGACTGGACATAGGAGGGCATAAGGCAATACTGAAGAAGTAGACTGTTGCATGTAAGCTGGCCTGCCCCTGTCATAACTGCTCATGGTCCACTCTTTAAGATCCTGATTTTCTGCCATAACTACAAGTTTCATCCACCCACCACTTTAAAGATTTGCTAGAACCACCACTGCTCTGCCTCCGGTCGACCAATCTGCACACAAAACACAACAAAACACAAACCAAAGAAAAACAAAACAAACTACAACTACTGGTCCCGGATGTTCATAAAAGCAAATGCAAACATCCTTCCAACAACGCCAAAATGTGGCATTACTCATGCCCTGAGAGCATGAATAAATTAATCAAAGTTAAGTCAGCAACGCCACCCTGGGAATTTCACCCAGAGAATTTACTTTAAGGCAACGCAGGTTCGCTTTGCACTGATTAAAACATCCGGGAGCACTCTTTCATATATATCATAATAATTTATTTACAGTTACCTTAAAACATCTTAAAACATTATTTATTTACATCATGTTCAACATTCTTTTTGTAATTATTTCATTCATTTTATCCCAACTAAATAACAAACCCAAAAACCCTTTAAACCCCCAAGACACTAAATTACTTCAATAAATACAATAAATTACTTCAATAAATACAGGGTTGCAACAACAATACAGTTCACCCGTCACTGGTTCTGGCACTCGCGACATGCCGTAGCAAAGGCAAGTGGCCGCACTGACGTCACACTCTATGTGCCAGTGCAAGGGGAACAGCTGACGACACCACAGTCCGTGTTCATAAAGCAGCAGTCTCCGGAAACAGAGCAGCAGTGGTCCCGGTGTGGGGAGACCTAAAGAAAGTTAATTAATAACTACTCTCCATATAGCTGCCACAAATAAAGCTTACAAGGACAATTGTTTCCTTACCTGCTGGTCCTCACAACCATATACTGTACACACGTACACACACACACATCCTCGCAGCCGGAGGGAGCGAAGAAGCGCAGCACCGCAGCGCTCTACCTATAATCACACAGAATTATCATTTCTGACCCAAAATCAGCTATAGTACAGTGAGAGAAAGAACACCTACCGTCCAGCAGTCAAACAGCCCGTACCACACTCAGTGACTGGTTACCTTTACGGCCAAAACCCATGGGACACCATGACGGTCAGAACCCACAGCACCAGCCACACGGCGAAGTGTGAAGACGACCCTGTCTGCCTGCATGCAGAGCAGCTGCTCTTATACCACGCCCACTCTAACAACCAGACATTCGCACCTGGACCCCATCAGCCTAATCAGGCATCTTTCTCTACTGCTACAGATTAAAAAGAAGTGATTTAAAAACCAAAGACAAGAAAAGGCAGATGTATTTAACATCATTAAATAACGAATATAAACGAGAGAAAACTTCCAGCGTGAACGCTCGCTGCTGAAAGAGTTCTGCTGAAAGCAGCTAAAATGTTTCATCTCTAAACTGTTGATGAGAGTTGAATTTAAACAGCTGACATTTGCTGAAAACTGCTGAAATGTTTATAAAAAGCTGAAAAGAGCAGAACTATTGCAGAAATGAGCAGAATGAGCTGAAACAGCCTGAAAAGATGAATACAAATCTGAATGTAGAGCAAAAAAGGAAACTGAAATGAGCAGAAAAAAGCTGAAATTAGCTTAAAGAATTCCAAAATGAATAAATCAGCTAAACATATCAGTAAAAAGACTAAAACTTGCAGAAAAAAATGCCTAAAACATATAGCTGAAAGGCAGAGAAAAGATGCAGTTAACAGAAAGAAGCTGAAAGAAGCAGAAGTTGAAAAGGGTGAAATGAGCTAGGAGCAGAAATGAGCTAAAAGAAGATTAAATCGACATGAAGAAGCTGAGTTTTGCAGGAAAAAAGGAGCACAGAAGCTGAAATTAGCTAAAACATATAGCCTAAAAGCTGAGCTTAACAGAAAAATAGTTGAAGTTTAGCTGAGGAATTAGAAAATAAAGGCTGTTTCTATTCTATTCTATTCTTTAAAAAAAATGGAATAAACCAAAAAAAAAAGAGCTAAAGGAAGCTGAAAAAGCTGAAGCAGAAGCTGAAAGCAGCAGTACACAATTGTAAACAGCTGAAGGGTTTGCAGGATGTGAAGAGAGCTACATTTATTTTCAATAAGGAAAAACGTGGCCGACAAAGTTAAATACAGGTAGTCCCCGACTTACGAATGAGTTCCGTTCCTACGCGCCGTCGTAACTTGAAAATCGACGTAAGTCGGAAAATACGTCCAAATGGCACCTCGTGTACAGTACTGTATTTTACCAAGCACTTAGCCTATCCTAACACATTATCCTACATAATTATCAAAAAACACATACATTCGGAGCCATAATGAAGGAAAAAAAGTTAATAACTTACTGGGAGCTGGTGAAGCCGTTCCTCCACCTGTTACCATGTTAGCTCGGTGTCCCTCCATCTGATGCTGCATGTAGTTCGCGCAGTCCAGACTGTTCAGAGCAAGGTCTGTTAGCATGTTATCTCGTTGCTCCTCCGGTCCAGCTCCGCAGTTTCTGCCGTCTGGTGACAAAAACCGCCCTACTAACCTCCTCTGCTCCGGTCTGCCTGTCCAAACAATGAGGTCTTCTGTAGTAATTTTCCACTGAGTGCGTCAAGCTACTCTCCCCCCTCTTTCCTGCAAACCTCCTGTAAATTTCCGCTGTCCTCCGCTGAGTTTCGGTACCGTGTTTCTTGGTGTAAAGGCGCATAAACACAACAATCTCACTCTCAACGTGGAGAAGACAAAGGAGATTGTTGTGGACTTCAGGAAGAGGGATGCCCAACATGCCCCTCTGACCATCAACAGCACCGCAGTGGAGAGAGTGGACAGCACCAAGTTCCTGGGAGTGCACGTCTCAAAGGACCTGTCCTGGAGCAGGAACACTGCATCACTGGCCAAGAAGGCTCACCAGCGTCTCTACTTTCTCCGCAAGCTGAAAAGGGCTGGAGCTTCAACCCCCATCATGTGCACCTTCTACAGAGGTGCCATAGAAAGTGTCCTGACCAGCTGCATCACTGTGTGGTTTGGTGCATGTACTGCATCCTGCCGCAAGAGCCTCCAGCGCATCGTGAAAGCAGCTGAGAAGATCGTCGGCACCTCCTTCCCCTCACTGCAGGACTTACACAGCAACCGCCTCACTCGGAAAGCCCACTGCATGGCAGGTGATCCCACACACCCACTACACAGCTGCTTCAGACTGCTGCCATCAGGGAGGAGACTGAGGAGTCTCCAGGCTCGAACCAGCAGACTGAGAGACAGCTCTGTTCATCAGGCAGTCAGGATGCTAAACACTCTGCCTGCTCTGCCTCCCCTCCCATTTGAACTGCCTTAACACAAAAAACTTTCTCACACATTACCACACAACACAAAGTTTTTAACACTGGACTCTGTGTCATCAAACGGGTTATTCACTAAACTCTCGGTCATGTGCTCATTCAGTTTGCACTACTTCTCATATTTGCACTAATGTTTGTATTACATTACTGCCTATAGTCATACTACTGTTTACATTCACTGTTTACATTTATTACTACTGTTTACATTTACACTACTTTTATACACTACACTACATTTTGCATTACATCACTGCCTATAGTCATACTACTGTTTAAATTCACTGTTTACATTTATTAATACTGTTTACATTTATTACTACTGTTTACATTTATTACTACTGTTTACATTTACACTACTTTTATATCTACACTACTGCTGATACATGTTTGTATTACATCACTGCCTATAGTCATACTACTGTTTACATTCACTGTTTACATTTATTAATACTGTTTACATTTATTACTACTGTTTACATTTACACTACTTTTATATCTACACTACTGCTGATACATATACAGTATTCTCTGACCAGCCTTATTTAAGGATGCCCAATGTGCCTTACTGCATATGCCACTTTGCCTCTATACCAACATCAACTACTACCTCATACATATACTGTGTACATTAACTCATATGCTGCTTTGCCACTCTTTGCAAATGTCAATGCTAGAACCTTCAGTTTATTTTATAGATATACTTTTTATACTTTTTTATACTACTATGCAAAAACTCAGGACAGTATTACACTTTTATTATTTCATTTTATGCTTATGTTCATTAAATGTTTAGTGTTTTAGTGTTGGTGTAAATTTTCATACTTTTATACTACTATGCAAAAACTCAGGACAGTGTTACACTTTTACTATTTTATGCTTATGTTTATTAAATGTTTCAGTGTTTTAGTGTTTAAATGGTTACTGTTGCACCGAGGGACTGAGAGAAACGCAATTTCAATCCTGTGTATGTCCTGTACATATTGCAGTTCTGACAATAAAGTTGACTTTGACTTTTGACTTTGACTAAACCGCGTAACTCGAACAATGCTTTTCAATGGGAGGACGTTCTTAACCGCGAAACATCGTAAGTCAAGGACTGAACAACAGTCAAACAGTTTTCGATTGGGGGGGGGGGGGGCTAAGGATGCTTGAGAGAAGCAGCTCTGTTCACACAAGGAGAGCTGTTGGTCAGGTTACTTCTTTTTACTCTCTTTGATTTGATTTGATGTTTATTCATTCATTTTAAAAGAACAATACAAGAGAGTTTCATCAGATACAAGAACACAAGTAGGATAAAATTACTCTCTTACTTCTGTAGGTAAAACTAGATGTTAGACAACCTGTTAAAATACACCAGAATGCAGGAAATGACATCTTTATTCAACACACACACACACACACACACACACACACACACACACACACAAATGCTTCTGACTCAGTGATCGTCCTGCATCAAATGTTTGTTTTAAGAAAATCAAAAACGAATCTGTTCAATTGATTCAGAATCGATTCATTCAGGATGAAAACTGCGGCGACTTTTTATTTTTAGTGCACTCATGGAGCTCCATACAGATCTATCTTACTGGTGATGAAGGATGTGATCTTCCTCTTCGAAGAGGAGGAGGAGGAGGAGGAGGAGGCAGGGACTGAGCATGCCCAAACCGGTCGTGAGGAGGAGGAGGAGGAGGAGGAAGATGCGCTGGAGGACCAGTTCTCCTCACCGGGTGTTTCTCCGCATCACGTCTGTTTGCACCTCCTCGCACGCACGCAGCGGATTGATGTGGCCGCCTTTGATCTGCCGCAGAGCCGCCGCGGACACGACAACCTGATCCGGTGAGTGCACGCGCAGCACGCGCAGAAACCAGCTGCAGCACACACAACCAGCCCGAGGAAAGGTCACGCGCGCCGCGCGCGCACCTACCTGTGACGCATCTGTGCGCGCGTGTTGCGTCCTTCAGGAAAAGTTGGATGATCTCAGGTGCAGCTCACACCTGGACACACACCTGGACACACACCTGGACGCGCGCGGATTCTGTCCGGACAGCAGGTCCACATCTGGCATCTGGATGAAGACCACATCTGGGCTGTCTTCCAGATCCACATCTGGATGAAGACCACATCTGGGCTGTCTTCCAGATCCACATCTGGATGAAGAACATCTGGGCTGTGGACGACTCTCAGCTACTACCACTGCAGATTTAACTCATTATCTGTACAAATGAGCGCGAGAGCCACGTGACGTGTTCCAGGTTGATTAGCTCTGGCGGCCATTTTAAATTGGACGTGCTCCACAAGTTAATAGATGATCATCCGATGATTATTCCCCGAGTAGAGTTCATCCAGTCGTTTGTGAGATGTTTTGCTAACAGACAGACAAAGTTGACTCGAGCTTTTACTCAAACTTATGTTGAGGATCAGTCTCAGCTACTACCACACCAAACTTTAGCTCATCTGTGAAAGTGACTGAGCTGGAGCCACTTGTGTGTTTGTGAAGGCGGACATCTTGAATTGGACCCACCCCCAAAAGTTATTGCAAGAAGAATCTGAGATATTTAGCTGCTAAAAGGTAGTTGTAGCAAATCTGTAGCTAAAGTTGAGTTAGCTAAACACACGTTAAAAGATCTAAGGAGCTTAAAGCTAAAATGAGCAAAATGGCCGAAACACTCACGATTCTCCTTTCAGCTGTGGCTGATAATCAGCCGAAGATGAGCAGAAACAGTCTGTTGAAAACAAACAAACAGAAACTTGATATTTTTCATCCCTCGGCTTCGTGTCCATCTCTTTGGGTTTTGTCGAGAATAAAAGCAAAAATTTAAGGAAGTGTTTTTCTGCAGCAGCTCTGTTAAGCTGCTGTTCGGCTGCTTGTTTAGCTGTTATTGAACTGTTCAGACTCTGCTGCAGAGAAACGGCCTCGTGTTTTAATCTCCCACGTGTCTTCATGTCTTCACTCACCCTCTGTCTCCACTTGGTTTGTTTTAGCACAGCTTTTCGGCTTCTATTGGCCTTCACAGCTTTTCGGCTTCTATTGGCCTTCACAGCTTTTCGGCTTCTATTGGCCTTCACAGCTTTTCGGCTAGCCTTCACAGCTTTTCGGCTTCTATTAGCCTTCACTGCTTTTCGGCTTCTATTGGCCTTCACAGCTTTTTGGCTTCTATTAGCCTTCACAGCTTTTCGGCTTCTATTCGCCTTCTCCCTGAAGAGCTACATTTTTAAATCTGCTGAATTTTCTGTGAAATCCAGTGTGATGGCCTTGTTAAACAATGAAATGTTAGCGGAACTGTTAAAAATAAATCAAGGAAGACAACAGCTAAAACTAGCAAAACCATAGCTACAAGATAAAATGGTCAATATTGTAGTCATTAGCAAAAATGAGCTAAACAGAAGCTAAAAGGTAAATGTAACAAACTAATTGCTCAAAGTTAATTGTAGCAAAACTGTAACTAAAGACCACAACACAAGGTTTAGCGCTAAGCTAAAAGGAACTAAATAACTGCTAAAAGCTAAAGGTAAAAGTTTAAATGACTAAAACTACAGCTAACAGCTAAAAAAATCACAACACAGTAGCTTAAAGTTCCAATGAGCAAAACTGTAGCTAAAGGCCAATACTGTATTAGCAAGACAACAGCTAAATGTAGCACACTTAGACAAACATAGAGCAGATTCCAAAGAGAAGATTGTTTTTGAGGGATCTGCAGAGATCTCGTCAACTTTCTGAGATTTGTTTCAAAATAAAGTTAAATTAAAAAGGGTAAAATATCCAAAAGCTAAAAGTCCCAGCTGGATATTCATGGTCGAGCCGAACAGTTTGAGATAAAGCTGCTAACAGGACCGCTGACTCAGCGTTCAGACAGCTAATCTGGAGCTGCTAGGTGTGTCTTCGGCTCAGGTGCTGAGATGTTGTGAGTTTTTACTAGATGAGCGTCTTGGCAGCTAAAAGGATCTTTTGGAGAGCAGGCAGCTGGTGTGACGTTGGCGAGCGCTCCTGCTGCGTTTCCCTGTGATGACGGTCCTTCCTTCAGCTGCGTTTCCCTGTGATGACGGGCCTTCCTTCGGCTGTGGTTGCCTCTGATGATCGGCTGTCCTTCAGCTACATTTCTTTCTGATGAGCAGCCGTCTTTCGGCTGCGGGTTCCCTCTGATGCTCGGCTTTTCTTTGGCTGCGATTACCTCTGATGACCGGACATCCTTCGGCTGCATTTCCCTCTGATGACCAGCCATCCTTTAGCTGCTGTTCCTGCTGATGACTGTTCATTCTTTGGCTGATGTTCCCTCTGATGACCGGCCGTTCTTCGGCTGCTGTTCCCTCTGATGACCAGCCATCCTTCAGCTGCTATTCCCTCTGATGACTGGTCGTTCTTTGGCTGCATTTTCTTCTGATGACCAGCCATCCTTCAGCTGTGTTTCCCTGTGATGACAGGCCTTCCTTCAGCTGTGGTTGCCTCTGATGACCAGATGTCCTTCAGCTACATTTCTTTCTGATGAGCAGCCGTCTTTCGGCTGCAGGTTCCCTCTGATGATCGGCTGTCCTTCGGCTGCATTTCCCTTTGATGACCAGCCATTCTTCAGCTGCTGTTCTGTCTGATGACTGGCCATTCTTTGGCTGCATTTTCTTCTGATGACCAGCCATCCTTCAGCTGCGTTTCCCTGTGATGACGGGCCTTCCTTCGGCTGTGGTTGCCTCTGATGACCGGATGTCCTTCAGCTACATTTCTTTCTGATGAGCAGCCGTCCTTCGGCTGCTGTTCCCTTTGATGACCGGCCATTCTTCGGCTGTATTTCCCTTTGATGACCGGCCGTTCTTCGGCTGTATTTCCCTCATATGACCGGCCGTCCTTCGGCTGTATTTCCCTCTGATGACCGTCCGTCCTTCGGCTGCTGTTCCGTCTGATGGCTGGCTGTCCTTCGGCTGCGAGCCTCCCTCCACGTGGCTGCAGCGCAGATGGAGCTCTTGCGGCAGCCTGGATCATGTTTGAGTAATGGCTGTTCCTCCCACTCTGTCACTTCGGGCCTTCGGCTGCTCGATGAAGATCCGTTTGGCTGTTTGCTCTCGTTTTGATGCCAGAATTGATTTTTTTGTCTGCAGCAAACAGCCGAAGTGTCCGGCAGCGAGCGACATCTCACTCTATGATGAATAAATCACCTCTGAATATTTTAGCTGCTTTTGGCGCTGGAGTATTTTTAAATGTTTCTTTAGGCTCTGGGGTGTCGGCTGTTCGTTCTCGTAGCGGCGCCTCGAGGAAACGTGACTCTGAAACACGAGTCACGTGTTTTTAAACTTTTTGAATTATTTAACTCTTTCACAAAAATATCACCAAGAGATTAAATCTTTTTAACTTTTTCCTAAACATGGTTCTCTAAAATCCACAGATTTGCCCTATTGTTGTCTTCTTTAGCTTTTAGCTGTTGTCTTATTGGTTGCGGTAGCTCAGTGGCCTTGCATTCCCGTTGTAGTTGCGGGTTCGAGTCCAGATTGCATCCAGCGTAAAACAAATCTTTCATACGATTTCACTCACTGTGGTGACCCGTGGAGAAGGGGGCAGCTGAAAGAAACTTACTTTAGCTTTTAGCTGTTGTCTTGCTGATTTTAGCTTTTTAGTATAGTTTTGGGGATTTTTGCTTTCTTAACAATTTTGAAAATGTTAGCTTTTAACAACGATTTTGTAGCTGTAACGTTTTGTCACAGTTTTGCTTAATTTAGCATTCAGCTATTATTTTGCTACATTTAGCTTTTAGCTACAGCCTTGCAAATGTTTGCTTTCAACACTGGCTGTGCTAGTGTTAGCTGTTAGCTTTTAATAAATGTATCTCTTAACTACTGGTTTGATACATTCAACTTTAAGTTATTGTTTTGCTCATTTTAGCTGTTACAGCATTATGCTTTGCTAATTTTAGCTTTTGTTATGGTTTAACTGCATTTAGCATTTGGCTACTGTTTTGACTTCTTCACTTTAGGTTACTTTTCGACTCGTTGTTTTTGGTTCCACATTTTCCGTTTACCGGTAGGGTGTAACGACTGTTTTGCTCATTGTAACTTTTAGCTGTTGTTTTCACTTAGTTTAGCTTGTGGCTATTGTTTTGTTCCATCTAGCTTTTGACTACAGTTTTTGCTAATTTTAGCTTTTAATTATAGCGGATTTGAGCTATGATTTTGTTCATTTTAGCTTGTCGGTTTGCTTTAGCTGCATTTAGCTTTTTGGATATTTTTGGCTAAATGTAGTTTCGGCTACTGTTAAGCTAATTGTTTATTTTAGCAACTGCCCTGCTAAATTTAGTGCTTAGTCTGGGGGTTTGCTCCTTTTACCTTTTAGCAACATTTTGGTTTATTCATTTTTAGCCACTGTTTTGCTCATTTTAACTTTTGGCTACAGTTTTGCTACACTTAGCATTCAGCAATTGTTTTGGTATTTGTAGCTTCTAGCTACAGTTTGCTGATGATTGTTAAATAATTTTATTCAGGATCAATTTAGATTTTTTCTTTTCCATCGTATTTAGTTTGGAGCAACAGTTTGGCTACAGTTAGCCTGTTTAGCTAGTTTTAGCTGGATCAAAAACAGGAAGTCCTCCCTTTAAACGTCAAACATTTTTCGTCATTTCTTCTCATTTAAAATAATTTAAAAATAATAATCAATCCTCTACTCATCACTCAGAGGAGTTTAGTTCAGACCCCATCCATCCGTGGTTCTTCTGGCCCGGCTCGGTCCGGTGGAAGGGATCAACATTAATCTTCTGAATCAATCGTCCTCCATCTTGTTTGTGCGGCGGCGGAGATGATAGAGTCTTTGGAGGAAGATGAAAACTCTTCATCCTCCTCGGCCGCGGCGTTGCTGATGGTGCTGATGGTGCTGATGGTGCTGATGGTGCAGTCTGCAGGGACGGAGACGGGTCGGTGCTGATCCGAGTGCGCCTTCAGCTCGTTCTTTAACAGACTCAGACCTCGGTGTCTGCTCAGACTTTTTAATGTGGTTCTGGTTCAGGTCCTGGTTCTGGTCCTGGAACGGTGTTGAATATGACCCTTGGGTCACAGGAAGTCGACTTGCTGGCGCTCCTATAGGCTACGTTCACACTGCAGGCAAATCCGACCCATATCCGATTTTTTTACGACAGTCTGAACGCGACAAATCCGATGTTTTCAAATCCGACCCAGGCCGTTTCAGTATGTGGTTTTAAATCAGATATATATCTGATGTTTTCAAAGCGACTGCAGTGTGAACGCTCATGTGACTTACATCTGACTTTTTCAGAACTGTGCGGCTCATTTAATTGAGCCCGCGCGTGTTTGTACAGACAGAGGGGACACGCAGCTCAGAGCGGGGTGGGGGCGAGGGGGGGGACGAGCTCTCTGTACTTGCAGTGACGACGCACACACCACTCGCTTGCTTTCTTCTCAGTTTTTGCCTTTAATCATTTGGATGTTTAGCTTTCCCCGATTGGACAACAACTTCAAAATTACGAACACACACTGAAAACTGTCGCGCGCGTCCATGTTTACTTCCTCAAACACAGGGTGCTGCGTCAGCAGTGTTGACAGATCTCGGGACAAAAACAAGCGACCAGCCCATGAAAACAAGCCCAAACAAGCAACTTGCAGCCTGCGTGTCACGTCACGCAGGCTGAGACATGAGCCGCAGCGCGGATCCAAAAGAGGCGTGGAGCAGAACACAGCTGCAGCTCATTTTTAATATTTCCTCACATCTACAGCTGCACTGATCAGCGCGCTATGTTTTCTTCTGCGCATGCGGGTCGCTTCTGCAATGTAGAGCGTTCACACTGGAGTCATGCAGGTCTGACGCAGGTCGAATATAAAATGTAGTGTGAACGTTCACACCAAAAGATATGATTATTATTTTTTTATCGGAATTGAGCATTAAAGCTCCGCTGACATCATCTTTTAACTTTCCATAAAATGGCACAACATATATATATATTAAGATTGACCTCTGATCGTTTTTGCTAAAACAATGTGAAATTAATGAAAATTCCTCTCCAAAATAGTTTAAAATTAGCGCCGTTTATTTACACGGTAAATTCGGGTTTTTCCGGTCACGTGATTGTGACGTTACATACAGATCTCTGCTCCAACGGCACATTTAATACAATGAATAAAGATACAAACGCATCCATCGAATTTAGCCATTTAAAACTTTAGATTTTAGCGATTTGGCTTCAGTTCGTGAAGAAGAAGTTATTTTGAGTGATCAAAAATCAAACAGCATGGTTTCTTTTGTCCGTGCTGCCTTTTTTTTCAGGAGAGGTTTCACATTCAATAAGCGAAGCAGCAGATGTCAGCAAAGCCATTGTGATTCCTCTTACAGAGCACTGTAAGATTTATCACGATGGCTTTGCTGACATCTGCTGTTCACTTCATGAATAACTTCTTCTTCACGAACTGAAGCAGAGCAGTGCATCATGAAGGACCACACTCACCCAGCACACTCACTCTTTGCCCCACTCCCCTCAGGACGGAGGTTGAGAAGCATCAGATGTAGAACCACTAGACTGAGGAACAGCTTCTACCCTGAGGCTGTCAGACTCATGAATAAATAAATAATGGGAATGATCACTGCAAAATATCACATCATGCTGATGCCGATCTGTTTCTTGTTGCTGTGTTCATCTGTGACCATCTGCTCATAAAGACTCGTGTTCGTGCTGCTGTTTATAATGATGTTTTCTCTCTACATTAGGGCTTAGTGTATTACTAGCTGATGTTTCTCTTAGATAATCCTAGATGTTATTACTGTTTTTCTCTTGCATTTGTTGTTGGATGTAACTGGGACCCCGTGTACATAATCTCGTTTTCATCACATGTACCACATGCGGTGCAAATGACAATAAAGACTCTGACTCTGAAGCCAAATCGCTAAAATCTAAAGTTTTAAATGGCTAAATTCGACGGACGTGTTTGTATCTTTATTCATTGTATTAAATGTGCCGTTGGAGCAGAGATCTGTACGTAACGTCACAATCACGTGACCGGAAAAACCAGAATTTACCGTGTAAAAAAACGGCGCTAATTTTAAACTATTTTGGAGAGGAATTTTCATTAATTTCACATTGTTTTAGCAAAAACAATCAGAGGTCAATCTTAATATATATACTGTATATATGTTGTACCATTTTATGGAAAGTTAAAAGATGATGTCAGCGGAGCTTTAAGACCTGCAGTGTGAACGTGGCCTAAGATTCAGTTGTTTTGAGATAAACGAGTTTGAGGGCCGACTGGAGGCTGAAGGTCAGACCGACGTGTTTCAGCTCTGAACATTTCGGCTGATTTGATCCTTTAGTTCAACAGCTGCTCTGAAACGTATCTCGGGTTCTCTTCGGCTGATTGTCTCGGCACACAAAATCCCACAAACTCACTCAAAATGTTTACGCGGCAGCAGGAGATACCGGTAGTTTCAGCTTCATAAAAGGTGGTGGGTGATATGTTGGCCTTTAATTTTTGCTGGGGGGGCGGGGGGTCCAGATTAAGGTGCTGCCTGTAAAGACTCCACATGCCCTGCTGGTGTTAACCACTCCATACTGACTCAGCAAAAA
>JBBPBX010014285.1:0-10368 GCA_038048925.1 Garcialebias charrua
AGTGAGTGGGTCAATGCACAGTGAGTGGGCAACTGAACAGGAAGAAGTCCACCCCACACGGAGTGGGCCACTGCACAGTGCGTGGGCCACTGTACAGGGAGAGGGCAACTGCACAAGGAGAAGTCCACCCCACACGGAGTGGGCCACTGCACAGTGAGTGGGCCACTGTACAGTGAGTGGGTCACTGTACAGTGAGTGGGTCACTGTACAGTGAGTGGGCCACTGTACAGTGAGTGGGCCACTGTACAGTGAGTGGGCCACTGTACAGTGAGTGGGTCACTGCACAGTGAGTGGGTCACTGTACAGTGAGTGGGCCACTGTACAGTGAGTGGGCCACTGCACAGTGAGTGGGCCACTGTACAGTGAGTGGGCCACTGCACAGTGAGTGGGCCACTGCACAGTGAGTGGGTCACTGCACAGTGAGTGGGTCACTGTACAGTGAGTGGGCCACTGTACAGTGAGTGGGCCACTGCACAGTGAGTGGGTCAATGCACAGTGAGTGGGCAACTGCACAGGAAGAAGTCCACCCCACACGGAGTGGGCCACAGTACAGTGAGTGGGCCACTGTACAGGAAGTGGGCCAATGTACAGGGAGAGGGTCAATGCACAGTGAGAGGGCAACTGTATAGGGGTGGCCGTGGCGTAGTGGTAATGGCAGTCATCCCCCGATCGGAAGGTTGGCGGTTCGAATCCCGGTTCCCCACACCATCTGTCGTTGTGTCCTTGGGCAAGACACTTAACCCCGAGTTGCTCCCGGTAGGACTGGAAAGCACCTTGCATGGTAGTCTGCCGCTACCGGTGTATGAATGTGTGTAGCACTTTGAGATTTTCACTAATGAAAAGTGCGTTATAAATTGAATTCATTATTATTATTATTATTATTATTAGGGAGAAGTCTACCGACACACGGAGAGGGCCACAGTACAGTGAGTGGGTCACTGTACAGTGAGTGGGCCAATGTACAGTGAGTGGGCCAATGTACAGTGAGTGGGTCAATGTACAGTGAGTGGGCCAATGTACAGGGAGAATTCCACTCCACACGGAGTGGGCCACTGTACAGTGAGTGGGTCAATGCACAGTGAGTGGGCCACTGTACAGGGAGAAGTCCACCCCACATGGAGTGGGCCACTGCACAGTGAGTTGGCCAGTGTACAGTGAATGGGTCAATGCACAGTGAGTGGGCAACTGCACAGGAAGAAGTCCACTCCACACGGAGTGGGCCACTGTAAAGTGAGTGGGCCACTGCACAGTGAGTGGGCCAGTGTACAGTGAGTGGGTCAATGCACAGTGAGTGGGCAACTGCACAGGAAGAAGTCCACTCCACACGGAGTGGGCCACTGTACAGTGAGTGGGTCAATGCACAGTGAGTGGGCCACTGTACAGGGAGAAGTCCACCCCACACGGAGTGGGCCACTGCACAGTGAGTGGGCCACTGTACAGTGAGTGGGTCAATGCACAGTGAGTGGGCAACTGCACAGGAAGAAGTCCACTCCACACGGAGTGGGCCACTGTACAGTGAGTGGGTCAATGCACAGTGAGTGGGCCACTGTACAGGGAGAAGTCCACCCCACACGGAGTGGGCCACTGCACAGTGAGTGGGCCAGTGTACAGTGAGTGGGTCAATGCACAGTGAGTGGGCAACTGCACAGGAAGAAGTCCACTCCACACGGAGTGGGCCACTGCACAGTGAGTGGGCCACTGTACAGTGAGTGGGTCAATGCACAGTGAGTGGGCAACTGCACAGGAAGAAGTCCACCCGCACACAGAGAGGGCCAAAGTACAGTGAGTGGGACACTGTAAAGGGAGTGGGCCAATGTACAGGGAGAGGGCAACTGCACAGGAAGAAGTGCACCCCACACGGAGTGGGCCACTGCACAGTGAGTGGGCCACTGTACAGGGAGAGGGCAACTGCACAGGGAGAAGTCCACCCCCACATGGAGAGGGCCACTGTACAGTGAGTGGGCCACTCTACAGTGAGTGGGCCAATGTACAGGGAGAGGGTCAATGCACAGTGAGTGGGTCAATGCACAGTGAGTGGGCAACTGTACAGGGAGAAGTCCACCCCCACACGGAGAGGGCCACAGTACAGTGAGTGGGCCACTGTACAGTGAGTGGGCCAATGTACAGGGAGAGGGTCAATGCACAGTGAGTGGGTCAATGCACAGTGAGTGGGCAACTGTACAGGGAGAAGTCCACCCCCACATGGAGAGGGCCACTGTACAGTGAGTGGGTCAATGCACAGTGAGTGGGCCACTGTACAGGGAGAAGTCCACCCCACACGGAGTTGGCCACTGCACAGTGAGTGGGTCAATGCACAGTGAGTGGGTCACTGCACAGTGAGTGGGTCAATGCACAGTGAGAGGGCCACTGTACAGTGCGTGGGTCAATGCACAGTGAGTGGGTCAATGCACAGTGAGTGGGTCAATGCACAGTGAGAGGGCCACTGTACAGTGCGTGGGTCAATGCACAGTGAGTGGGCAACTGTACAGGGAGAAGTCCACTCCACACGGAGTGGGCCACTGTACAGTGAGTGGGTCAATGCACAGTGAGTGGGCAACTGCACAGGAAGAAGTCCACTCCACACGGAGTGGGCCACTGTACAGTGAGTGGGTCAATGCACAGTGAGTGGGCCACTGTACAGGGAGAAGTCCACCCCACACGGAGTGGGCCACTGCACAGTGAGTGGGCCAGTGTACAGTGAGTGGGTCAATGCACAGTGAGTGGGCAACTGCACAGGAAGAAGTCCACTCCACACGGAGTGGGCCACTGTACAGTGAGTGGGTCAATGCACAGTGAGTGGGCAACTGCACAGGAAGAAGTCCACCCGCACACAGAGAGGGCCAAAGTACAGTGAGTGGGACACTGTAAAGGGAGTGGGCCAATGTACAGGGAGAGGGCAACTGCACAGGAAGAAGTGCACCCCACACGGAGTGGGCCACTGCACAGTGAGTGGGCCACTGTACAGGGAGAGGGCAACTGCACAGGGAGAAGTCCACCCCCACATGGAGAGGGCCACTGTACAGTGAGTGGGCCACTCTACAGTGAGTGGGCCAATGTACAGGGAGAGGGTCAATGCACAGTGAGTGGGTCAATGCACAGTGAGTGGGCAACTGTACAGGGAGAAGTCCACCCCCACACGGAGAGGGCCACAGTACAGTGAGTGGGCCACTGTACAGTGAGTGGGCCAATGTACAGGGAGAGGGTCAATGCACAGTGAGTGGGTCAATGCACAGTGAGTGGGCAACTGTACAGGGAGAAGTCCACCCCCACATGGAGAGGGCCACTGTACAGTGAGTGGGTCAATGCACAGTGAGTGGGCCACTGTACAGGGAGAAGTCCACCCCACACGGAGTTGGCCACTGCACAGTGAGTGGGTCAATGCACAGTGAGTGGGTCACTGCACAGTGAGTGGGTCAATGCACAGTGAGAGGGCCACTGTACAGTGCGTGGGTCAATGCACAGTGAGTGGGTCAATGCACAGTGAGAGGGCCACTGTACAGTGCGTGGGTCAATGCACAGTGAGTGGGCAACTGTACAGGGAGAAGTCCACCCCACAGGGAATGGGCCACTGCACAGGGACTTTGCCACCACACAAGGATCTTCATCTGAACATGAATATGTTCAGAAATATGACCCCACCCCAACAAAACACAATCAATGGGTTCAAACTACAGTATTTATAATTAAAAAATTAACTAATATGAATAAGACTGATTTGTTTGTTTAAAACAGTTTCATTTTGACAAGAATGTTATAACGTTCTGCTCGAGAAACCATGTGATGTGAAACGGAGGTGTTTTTTTTTATGTGTGCAGAGACTTGTTTAATAATAAGTTTGTTTTAAGAGACAGCAATGCACTTTGGTCCAAGCACAGCTGGATTTAGCTCTTCACCCTGAATAGAATTAAAATTTATATCTCCACATTGGTGAGATTCACATTATCTACAATGTGTAAAATATTATTTGTTCATGGATAAAAATAAAAACATTTTAAAGATTTTAACTTTCCATTTTTTGTTAATTTAGTAATTTTACAAATTTTACCTTACAAATAAAGTCCAGTTGTTTTTGTATTGAAAATGTTTTGAATTTATCATGTCCTGGATGACTGAGAATTTTCACCAGCTTAATTTAGTAATCTAATTAAAGTAGAATGTATAAAAATCACAACAAAATGGGGGAAATAAGATTATTTGGTTCATAAATAGAATGCTTCAAGAGACTTGCATAGCTGCGCCTCATTCATAAAACAAAATAAAATAAATAGATTTGGATATTATAAAAATTGAAAAATCTTCAGATTTCTTATAGCTTGTTTTTCTGAATCAGCTGATGGAAAACAGTCAGCGGTGTTACATACAGGTGGGCGTATGTAGCTGTGGTTGATTATTTAGCCACAAACCATCATGTGATACAGATTCATGGACACAGACACACAGACACACACACAAACAGACAGACAGACACACACACACACACACAGAAACACAGACAGACTGATATGCTTGTCAGCTATGCTGGAGGGTCCTCAGAGCCCATCCCCCACCCAGAAACCTGTCTGGAAGAGGGGGAAGGGGAATATATTAACTGTCTGGACTCCTGCAAAAACAGGCACAGCATGCTGGAACTGAATAGAATAAAATAGAAAAGAATAGAATAAAGTAGAACATAACAGCACAGAATATTTTACTCAGACTATTTACAGTCAGTCAGTTGTGTGGTTTTTCTCATTATTTTCTTATGAAACGATAATTTATTAATTTTGTTATGATTGTCTATCATAACATGTTTTATTTTTTCATTTTTTGTTTGTTTTATTGTTGCTTTGTTGTTTGTCATTTTATTTTATGTTTGGTTATTTATGTTTATTATTATTATTTTTGTTCTGTTAGTTTTATTGTTATTTTATTTCTTGTTTGTTTTGGTTTTATTTGTTTTGTTGTCATTTTATCTTATGACTGTTTTCTTGTTTGTTTTGTTGTCTTTTTTGTTTTGTTATTTTATTTTTTGTTGTTTTGTTTTTTGTTTAGTCCGTCCTGTTGTTGTTAAGTTTTGGGTTTTTGGTTTGTTTTGCTGTTGTAAATTTTTCTGTTGTTGTTTTAGCTTGTTTATTTTGTTGTTTGTTGTTGTTTTAGTTGTTGTTTTGTTTGCTTTATTTTTGTTTGTTTTGTTGTTGTTTTTAGTTTGTTGTTTTATTTTTTCATTTGTACTGTTATTGTTTTTACACATCTATTTTCCAGTTAAGATAATCTGAATGATCCAGAAATCCACAACAGTTTTTAATGCTACACACGTTGAAGCCATAAACTGATCCTTTTGTAAGTTTATAATAACAAATAAATATTTATCAAATTATTTTTGTGATTTTTATTTCAAACAGGTTGTTTACACGTGACGCTGACCTTGTTTCTGTTTTCACGCAGTAAAAACACAGTTAGAAGCCGTGCACACCTTCAGCTTTTTTTACAGTTTAAAAAGGCGGCACGCACATCTGTTGTTGTGTTGTTGACATTCAGAGCTGGGTCATCAGGCCCACATCAGCAGACCCCCCCCAGAAGAATCATGACTCTGACTTGAGCCTTTTGGGGGTTTACATGAAAATGTCACTGAGAGTCGTTTTTCAAGCTCTCAGCCGTTTGAAAGCTTGTTGATCCAAACAGTTTCTGTTTACATCGGAACAGGAATCCACACCCGGACGTTCACCATCAGCTCTTACTGTTTACCCAACAAACGTGGGGGAAAAAAAAAAAGCAGAAGCTGCTAAAGACATGCTACAGATGAGATTAATGCTAAAAACCTCGGGGGCTTGTTTTTAAGTTGAAGAGTGATGATCAAATGAAGCGAAGAACAAAAACCATTTCAGTTCCAGCTGATATTTATTTCCTTCCTTGAAAAAAGTTCTGTACACAAGTTTGTATGAACAATTTGACAGGCAGTGAATGGACACAATTAGCTGGCATGAACCCCCCCCTCCCTCCCCCCCTCCTCCTCATCTCTGTCCAAAACAAAAAGGATGTTTACTTTGTTTATGACATGATTCGAGACAATAAATGATAATTCTACACAGCATATTGCACAGGATGGATGAAAAATAAAGTTAATATATTTAAAAATGCTTTCATATATCTATTTATAAAAAACAAAACAGTCTGAACTGACCACCTTCACTGTAAGTAAGGACGTGGGAAAGATGGCAGTTCGAAACAGTGCCTGTCCTCGAGAGCAACAACGTACATAAACACACAATCTTTTTGCTTTATGGTACAGTCAAATGTACAAAGATCAAGCTCATCTTTTGACTTTTTTTTTGTCCACAAGTATTTTTTTTTTTTAAACACAACAGCTAATAATAACCTGAATCTGAAATACAAATGCTATTCACCATGCCATAAAGATACTAAAACAATTATTAGCTAGTAGTTAGCCGACAAGTAGAAAAGATTATATATCCAAATACAACGAGGAACGCAGTACAAGGTGTTGCGCAACTCAAGTCAGAAATTTGAATATGCTTGATGTTTGTTGTCTTGCTTGTTGTACAGCCCCAAAGGTGGGCGACAAAATGTGACATCAGTTCATGAAGAACACCAAGAAACAGTCCGATTTAAAGCTACAATCATCTTCTAATGGTTTGTCAAGACGCTGAACATGAAATGCAACAGAAGGGACAGCGAGTGGCTGCTGCAGACAGTGATGCTGCTGCAGACAGTGATGCTGCTGCAGACAGTGATGCTATTGCAGACAGCGATGCTGTTGCAGACAGCGATGCTGTTGCAGTGATGCTGTTGCAGACAGCGATGCTGCTGCAGACAGTGATGCTGCTGCAGACAGTGATGCTGCTGCCGACAGTGATGCTGCTGCAGACAGCGATGCTGCTGCAGACAGCGGTGCTGTTGCAGACAGCGATGCTGTTGCAGACAGTGATGCTGCTGCAGACAGCGATGCTTCTGCAGACAGCGATGCTTCTGCAGACAGTGATGCTGCTGCAGACAGTGATGCTGCTGCAGACAGTGATGTTGCTGCAGACAGTGATGCTGCTCAGGGTGTACAGGCTGCAGTCTGCCACTGTAAACGGGGCGCTGCGTTCAAGTGCTGTCGGAACAAACCCCATCCCGTTCTAATAAACTAGTGTGCTGCACGTGCTCAAGGGTCATCAGACATCAAACAAGTCTTGATAGTAATTGCTGGTAAGATTTGTAGAAAGTTTTTTTTTTTTTTACACACATGGTTCTTCTTAGCTCCTTGTTAGCATCAAAGGTGCTCAGGCGCCTTTGACTTTAAAGAAACAAACCAAACGACAGGCAGCACAGTGTTAAATAAGGTCTGCTCTGTAGTTTGAAAAATAAAGTTTACGAGTTTACCACGAGCACTTGAAGGCAGCATGAAAAGCAGCCTGCCAGAGTATCAAAAAGCAGGAAATCCATCAGCAGGAGGCTACAGATCGTTGACTTCCCCCATGTTTCATATAAGATTTGTACAAAAATACACTGAGAAAATAATGGAGCTGCTTCATCTCTTTAAGTGTCCAAAAAAGTTAAATATAAAAAAGAAGTCAAGACTTGTGTTTTTTGTTTGTTTTTGTTTTGTTTTTGTAAAAACTCTAGCCCTTCGCCTGAGAAGGAAATGTGACAGACAAACAAATCAAAGCAGGACAACAAGACAACAAGAAGACCCCCGTGTGTGTGAGGGGGGGAGGAACAACCTGTGTTTGTTTTCTGTCTCTGATGGGATGAAGCTCGGGAGGGTTTTGGTCCTGATCCAGACGTCATGTTGTGTTTGAGTCCTGATGTTTGAAACAGCTGGTGATTAGTTCAGAGTCCTTTTCTTATTAAATTAAAAAAGAATAATAAAAAAGCCCCAAAGAGGCAGCGCGCGCCACTAAAACGCGCGCTCCTACAGCAAAGTCAGCACAAACAGCAACAAGGCTCATCATGCTTCACGTGGACTTGTTTTTGTTTGTTTGTTTGTTTTTTTGCAATAGACAAAATAACAGACTTAAAAAAAAACCATCAACCCACCTCGGTTTTATTTTTAAAAAAGCCTCCTGATGGCACATTTGTTTCATTAAATGACGCACGCGCTCCTGCTCTGTACCTTGTCAGTGGTAGAAAAGTTGTGAAATGTCCCTTTAGTCTTAGAAGGTTCTGCTTCAGAACGAGACACGTGCAAATCAATCCCAGTTGGACCGACCTGTCCCCCAGTCCACCCGGGACCAGCAGGGGCCAGGACCCCCCCCCACCTCCTCCTCTCAGTATGTGAACACCAGGTTGGAGATGGTGGACTCCAGCCAGTCCCCGGAGATCATCTCGCTCACTTCCGGGGTGCAGTAGTCGGGGAACTCGAAGTGGGACCCCCCGGAGATGGACTCGCAGTTCAAGTCCCAGTCCCGGTCCAGCACCGAGGGGAACCCCCCCTGCAGGGGCGCGCCGCTGCCCGCGCCGGGGCTCGGGTTCACGTCCAGCAGCTCGTCCTCGAACTCCTCGTCCTCCGAGGAGGAGGAGGAAGAAGAGGAGCAGGAGGAGACGGAGGAGTGCGAGCCGGAGGGGGTGGGAGAGGACGCGGGGGAGTCTCTGCCGCCGGCCGGGTCCTCGTACAGGCTGAGGGGGTCGCTGGAGTCCAAAGAGCTGCTGAGCGTGGGGCTGGCCGGGACCACCACGGAGGAGCCGGGGGGCCCCCCGAACACGTAGACCCGTTTGGGCTTCCTGCCCTCCGGGATGCTCCTGGCCCCCGAGGGCCTGGACTTGTAGAGGGAGGTGTGATGGGGCTCTGCCTCTTTGGAGCTGCTGCTGCTGGTTCCGAACAGGGACTTGTGGCTCTTGCTGCTGCTGCTGCTGCTGCTGCTGCTGCTGCTGGGGGACTTCTTCCTGGAGCACGAGGAGCTCTTGGAGCTGCTGCTGACCTTCTCCCCCCGCTCCCCCCCGCCGGGCTTGCCCGCGCTGCTGGACTTGACCTTCTTCCTGGGCCGGTACTTGTAGTCCGGGTAGTCCGCCATGTGCTTGAGCCGGAGCCGCTCGGCCTCCCGGATGAAGGGGACCTTGTCCCCGTCCCGGAGCAGCTTCCAGCGCCGGCCCAGCCTCTTGGAGATCTCCGCGTTGTGCATGTCCGGGCTCTGCTCCATGATCTTCCGCCGCTCGATCTGCGACCACACCATGAAGGCGTTCATGGGCCTCTTGATGTGCCCGCTGGGGGTCTTGCACCACGCCGGGTTGTCCCCCGCGGTGGAGGAGGAGGTGGAGGAGGCGGTGGAGCCCGGAGAGGCGGCCGGGTCCAGGTCCATGCACGCCCCGGAGTCGGAGCTCGAGTCCCCGGCGAAGAAGGACAGCGCCTCGGCGGTGCTGTCCGTGTGGCTCATGCGCTGCACCATCCTGCTCCTCTCAGCTCCTCTCTGCTCCTCTCTGCTCCTCTCTGCTCCTCTCCGCTCCTCTCTGCTCCTCTCTGCTCCTCTCTGCTCCTCTCTGCTCCTCTCAGCTCCTCTCTGCTCCTCTCTGCTCCTCTCTGCTCCTCTCAGCTCCTCTCTGCTCCTCTCTGCTCCTCTCTGCTCCTCTCTGCTCCTCTCTGCTCCTCTCAGCTCCTCTCTGCTCCTCTCTGCTCCTCTCAGCTCCTCTCTGCTCCTCTCTGCTCCTCTCTGCTCCTCTCTGCTCCTCTCTGCTCCTCTCTGCTCCTCTCTGCTCCTCTCTGCTCCTCTCTGCTCCTCTCTGCTCCTCTCTGCTCCTCTCTGCTCCTCTCTGCTCCTCTCTGCTCCTCTCTGCTCCTCTCAGCTCCTCTCTGCTCCTCTCTGCTCCTCTCTGCTCCTCTCTGCTTCACCTCACAGCTCAGCAACACTGCTCGCTCCTGGGATGCGCGCGCTCGCTCCAAAAGTTGCCCAAACAGACCAGAAGCATGAAAAAGTTTCACTCTTCCAGCTCGGATCAGTTGCTGCTGCGAGTGTTTTCCTCCCCGCGCGCCACGCTGCGCTCAGGCACGCACAGAGGACCCCCCCAGTCCAGGGTGAGGAAGTGACTGGGTGCGCGTGCAGCTGGTTCTCCTCTCCTGGACTCACACACGGAGGAGCATGCTGAGTTGAAGAAGCAGGAGAATGTGCGCGCCTCCTCCCATCTGACTGAGCTCCCCTTCAGAGCCGCCCCCCCGCCCCCAACCCGACATTTATTCCTGTCCCATACAACGGAGATAAAAATCCACCAATCAGGCGCTGTCGCTAGCCTGCCTTGGCGTTTGGCCACGCCTACCTCGGCGCTGATTGGCTTAAAATGGAATCTAATAATATTCAGCGCGTGCAATGAGGGGCCTCGTGTCTGACCTCATTCCAGAATACAACAAGAAAGTTGAAATTTTTAAAGAGACACCGGCTAATGTTATGAACCCCCCCA
>JBBPBX010014285.1:16270-26645 GCA_038048925.1 Garcialebias charrua
CACACACACACACACACAGGACCTGAAAGGCTAAGCAGCACATTCAGGCTTCCCTCCTGCTTTCTCCGTCTCGCTCTTTTTCCTGCCATTGTTGCGGCGCGGTGCAGCTGCCACGCGAGCCGGAGTGGGTCGCGTGCCAACCCTAATCTCAACAGGTGTTCTTTCTGTGCCCTCCCTCCAACACCAAACTTTTCTTTGTGTGTCTTCAGTCTTTCTGTTTGAGTAAGGCCCCCTCCAGCTCTCAGTGTGACTAAATAAAATCTGCACTCTAATGACTGCAGGTGAGATTACTTGTTGTGTGAGGATCCAAAGAGCAAACGTAAGTGAAATAAGTTTAAAATATTTAAACCATGTAAATATTAAAAAAAAAAGTTACTTATGACTTACAGTATATGACTTTATTATCTACAGGCGCAATAAATTAAAGGGATAGTTCAGATCCTTTCGAGCAGGGTTGTGTAGAAAGGTCATAAAAAGTTACTATCTTACCTGTTGTACAAAGCTCTCTCATCAGTGTGGAGATACAAATCTTATATGTGACCAGACCGATGAGCTACTGGCTAGTCTTAGTGAAGGTCAGACCAGACAGGTGGCTGGCGCTCGCCTCGGTTCGCACTAAACACTACTTTAAAACTTTGATTTTTCCGTCAGTTTTCAGTCCACGCTCATTGTGGCAACACCTGTTTGGCGCGTTTGCAGAAAGTTCCCCAGGTTGCACCAGAAGTGCTACAGCCAGCTGCTGCTGCTGCCACTATTTGCTGTTCTGAATAACCATCAAGTTCTGTGTAAATGTGTGAACTGATGTAAAAGTTTATGAAAATATGTTCTCGTGAAAAATGTTGAGATTTAAGTTGTTTTAAAGGGATATTCCCATTATTTTTGAAGAGACGTTCAGACAAAAAGTAGTTGATAGCTTGTCAGCTGTGGCATCAGGTATGGTGGGCGGGTGTGGAGGAAAGGGCAGATGTCTTCATCCAGGCTGGAGTAAAGGCTAGCAGATGTCTGAGATGTTGCAAAAGCATCAGTCATCAGTGTGTTCAGGTTTTATCTCAAATACGTTTATGTATAAACAAACAGCGCCGTGCAGGAATAGAAGTTTAACATTAGCTGACGTGTTCTTTTACATGTTGTTTTTGAGACAGAGATGTTTTTAAGATGTGAAAAAAAAAAAACTGGCACTTCTGTGACTAGCTCTTAGCTCAGCCTGGATGAAAACTTATACCCTTTACTTTGTGTTACCACGACTGATAAAATACCAAGCGCAGACAAAAATCACTCTGTAATAGAGATGCGCGATATGATATGCGGTATAAATTTAGCCTACGATAGGGATCTGTCTTCTACCGGCTAACCGCAGAAAATCAGAGTTGTCCGATTTAATCTTTACTTTTTTTTAGTTTAAAACTGTGCATAAGTGGTGTTGAAGTGTACAATCAAAGTTGTCAGAGTTAATCAATACTTTTTTTGTGTTGAAAACTGTGCGTAAGTGGTGTTAACACTAGGATGACTGAATTTTCAAGATCCTGAGGACAAACCCCCTCCTTCTTCTCAACCATTAGTGGGCCATTAACTGCCTTTTGTTATAAATATGCGTGCACACAACTCAGACACCCCCACCACACCAGACTGCATTCCAATGTTTCCACCTGGTAACTAAGACTCTGCTTGCACTTCCCCCGTCAGAAGAGAGGCCCTGACCTGAATTCACACATAACAGACCCTGAAGTTATCTCACAGTTTGCTGGTGAAGATTCTCAGTCGTCCAGGACATGATGAAATCAAAAAAGGCGTTCAATACTGGATCAACTGGACTTTATTTGTTGCTATTATTTGTTGTTGTTATTTGTTCTGCAACAAATAAAGTCCAGTTGATCCAGTATTGAACGCCTTTTTTGATTATCTCACAGTTGAACAATTTGGGACATCCACTGAACGGAAAGCTTTGTCTGCTCCAGAACAATTTTATGAATAAAATTGTCTTATTGTGCTATGCTGATTATCCTGTAACCCTGATGTTCTGTCAAATTAATTATTTTGCTTACAAGTACTGTCTCTCTCCTTGTCCTTGGCACATGTATATACGGTACGTGCCGGCACATGCAAGTGGCCCATTGCTGTGTTCTACAACATGCTTGACCTATTGTTGTCCATCACCTGACGGACCAACACAGGTTACATGACCTAGGGTCAACTGACAAAATGACACAGGTCACACGACATGAAGTCAACTGACGGACTGACACAGGTCACACGGCATGAGGTCAACTGACGTACAGACACAGGTCACATGACCTGAGGTCAACTGACGGACAGACACAGGTCACATGACCTGAGGTCAACTGACGGACCAACACAGGTCACATGACCTGAGGTCAAGTGATGGACCAACACAGGTCGCACGACATGAAGTCAACTGACGGACCAACAAAGGTCACATGACCTGAGGTCAAGTGACGGACCAACACAGGTCACATGACATGAGGTCAACTGATAAAACGACACAGGTCACACGACATGAAGTCAACTGACGGACCGACACTGGTCACACGACATGAGGTCAACTGACGGACCGACACAGGTCACATGACCTGAGGTCAACTGACGGACCGACACAGGTCACATGACCTGAGGTCAACTGACGGACCGACACAGGTCACATGACCTGAGGTCATGTGATGGACCAACACAGGTCACATGACCTGAGGTCAACTGACACAACGACACAGGTCACATGACATGAAGTCAACTGACGGACCAACACAGGTCACATGACCTAAGGTCAACTGACAAAACAACACATGTCATACAACATGAGGTCAATTGACGTACCGACATAGGTCACATGACATGAGGTCAAGTGACGGACCGATACAGGTCACATGACCTGAGGTCAAGTGACGGACCAACATAGGTCACATGACCTGAGGTCAACTGACAAAACTACACAGGTCACACGACATGAAGTCAACTGACGGACCAACATAGGTCACATGACCTGAGGTCAACATACGGACCGACACAGGTCACATGACCTGAGGTCATGTGATGGACCAACATAGGTCACATGACCTGAGGTGAACTGACACAACGACACAGGTCACATGACATGAAGTCAACTGACGGACCAACACAGGTCACATGACCTGAGGTCAACTGACAAAACAACACAGGTCATACAACATGAGGTCAATTGACGTACCTACATAGGTCACATGGCATGAGGTCAAGTGACGGACCGATACAGGTCACATGACCTGAGGTCAAGTGACGGACCAACATAGGTCACATGACCTGAGGTCAACTGACAAAACGACACAGGTCACATGACCTGAGGTCAACTGACAAAACGACATAGTTCACACGACAATAAGTCAATTGACGGACCGACATAGGTCACACGACCTGAGGTCAACTGACGGGCTGACACAGGTCACACGGCATGAGGTCAACTGACGTACCAACACAGGTCACATGACCTGAGGTCAACTGACACAACAACACAGGTCACATGACATGAAGTCAACTGATGGAACGACACAGGTCACACGGCATGAGGTCAACTGACGTACCAACACAGGTCAAATGACCTGAGGTCAACTGACACAACGACACAGGTCACATGACATGAAGTCAACTGAGGGACCGACACAGGTCACATGACCTGAGGTCAAGTGACGGACCAACACAGGTCACATGACCTGAGGTCAACTGACAAAATGACACAGGTCACACGACATGAAGTCAACTGACAGACCGACACAAGTCACATGACCTGAGGTCAACTGATGGACCGACACAGGTCACATGACCTAAGGTCAACTGACGGACCGACACAGGTCACATGACCTGAGGTCAACTGACGGACCGACATAGGTCACACGACATGAAGTCAACTGATGGACTGACACAGGTCACATGACCTGAGGTCAACTGACTGACCGACATAGGTCACATGACCTGAGGTCAACTGACGGACCGACACAGGTCACATGACCCGAGGTCAACTAACGGACCGACACAGGTCACATGACCTGAGGTCAACTGACGGACCGACATAGGTCACACGACATGAAGTCAACTGATGGACCAACACAGGTCACATGACCTGAGGTCAACTGACGGGCCGACACAGGTCACATGACCCGAGGTCAACTAATGGACCGACACAGGTCACATGACCTGAGTTCAACTGACGGACCGACATATGTCACACAACATGAATTCAACTGATGGACCGACACAGGTCACATGACCCGAGGTCAACTGATGGACCGACACAGGTCACATGACCTAAGGTCAAGTGACGGACCGACACAGGTCACATGACCTGAGGTCAACTGACAAAACGACACAGGTCACACGACATGAAGTCAACTGATGGACCGACACAAATCACACGACATGAGGTCAACTGACGGACCGACACAGGTCACATGACCCGAGGTCAACTGACACACCGGTATAATGGACCAGATTGCACATTTATATACGGTGCGGCCCATCGCCGTGTTCTACAACATGCTTGACCTGGCAGCGATAAATGCTTATGTGTTATACAAGGCCTGCACTGGGTCCAAGGATTTTGGACTGAGGGGTAGGGGGTGGGGAGTGTAGGTGTACAATTAATGGGTCTTTAGTAGGGTCATTAGCATTTGAATCAACATTATATAGCCCACTGAAAGGGACCGGGGGATTTAGAAGCAAAGTTCACTTGCGCAAAAAAGCGCAGCCTTAGTCAAAGTAGTGTTAAAGTCTTTTCTTCGAGTGCTAAGTAGCGAAGCTATGAGCTAACTTCGTCCGGCTTGCCGTAGTTTGCCATATTTGGACGCATGCGCAAAACGCTGTGTTCCGTCAAAAGTTTTTTTTTTTTTTTGTCGAAAGTTAAAATAAGCGTTGGTCAGCTTTAGAGAAACCTGCCCTCTGATCTGTGAACAGAACGCTGTGTTGTGTGATTTTACTGCGAGACCCTCTGGTCAAAGCCACAGAGGAAACTGGTTGCCTTGTCAGCTCTCCTTAAAGCTGAAGGAGACGCCCTCTAGAGGGTTGGAGGGTGAAGTGTTTTCAGTGTAAAATGCTGCTCTGTTACTGTTCATTTCTTAAGTGACAATATTGGAAACTGTTAAGAGTTAACAACATATTCTTTAGTTTAAAACTTATGGCTAAAACTACACAAGATATATTTTGCACTGTTTTGCACTACAAGAAAGAAGCCTAATGCTTGAGTTGTTAATTATTTAAAAACTCTCTGGACCTAGTAGTGAAATTTTCTTAATAGAGATTATTTTGTGGTATAGCAGTTTTCAAAATAAATTATGGCAAAAGGACACCCTATGCTTTTTTACATTCCTATTGCAAGTTTTATACCAAAAACATATTGCGATATATATCGCTATCGCCACCCTTCACAATACATATCGTGATATGAATTTTAGGCCATATTGCACATTCCTACTCTGTAAATGACCAGACTATCCTTTTAAGGCTGCAGAAACTTGGAACTGGTTGTTAGCTCATCAGCTGGTTCAGAATAAAACTCTTGTTTCTCCAAACTGAGCTCACAGAGCTATCCGCAGCCGGTAAGATAGTTACAGTACTGTTCATAAACGTTTCACAGAGCTCAGCTTCAAAAGAACAACTGAACTGATTGATTTGAGAACTTTACATGCAATTAAAACAATTACTACATACATTACATAAGGTAGGCCTCGCTGTTCACTCCTTGCTTCTGTCTAACTTCCATGCATACTCCCCCTCTCTCCCCTCTCTCCCCCCTCTTGCTTGGTTTCTGCTCCTTTTAGATCCGTTTGCTTCACTGGCTTGAACGTTAGATGAGGGAATGCTGCCAATTCTACTACCCCCCCCCCCATCTCTTCTTTCTTTCTTCTCCCCATCTTAGATAAATCTGATCCGAGGTCATCTGTTGTTCAGAACACTGACACCATATGGTCCACCACCCACTCACCACTTCCATGAAAACTTCCAATCTTCCCATATTTAAATATTAATGGAGGTGCTCGATGAGCAGCTGCTCCGAGTTCAGTATGCCTGAACTTTGACTGGGAACACTGGTCCACTCATCACTAACCTGATCATCTTTAATAGCTGAACTGAACAAGTTGGTAAAACAATATTTAGAAGAAAGAAACAACACATTAATTGTGCAGCTGCTGGAAACGGCAGGTTTATATGAAGATGTTGAACAAAACATAGCTACATTTTAGGGCCTGCTGCCACAAAGTGAAAGGTGGGCAACAATGGATTTGCTCATTTGTTTGCATGTGCATGAGTCTGTCTGTTAGCAAAATATCTCATGAAACACTAGGTCTCGGTGAAACAATCAGAAAGTGATTGGTGTAAATATTTCTACAGCTGATTAAAGGTGCTATATGTAGTTTTTGAACACGCTGGCACTTAGAAACATTTTGAACAGAGACACGTTTCTGGTCCCTCCTCACTCAGAGCCATATATGACTCAGCTCCACCTTGCTCGCGCTGCAGCCTGGAATGCTCCGCCTCCACTACGGGACGTAGTGGAGGCGGAGCAAAGTCTCAGGCGCTGCAAAGTTCTGTGAATATATGTTAATAAAACATTCTAAAAAATAAAATAAAACCATGGAGCACTGGTCCAGCAAAACAAAAACACCCTGAAATCTGCAGAGCTTCACGCAGCCACGTTGGACATGATTTAATTCACTCGTGACTTCCTCATTTCTGTCAGTGGAGGTCTGGAGGAAGAAGCGATCACTTGACTTTTGGCAAAAAAACAAAAGAAAAGTCCAGAGCAGGGATGAAGAAGGGATATTTAATACATTTGTGTCACATACAAAACAGTTTTGCATCGCTTTGCAATTATTTCAACGAGAACCTGCGCGGCCGCTGCGGGCTGACAGGCGGGGGCGTGGGTTGGGGGAGGGGGTGAGAAGTGAGAAGCTCTGTTTTTATTGGCTGGTTAACCGCGGGGCGCTCTGGTTTTTATAAATGCTTTTATTACCACCGGGAGACGCCAGAGGACTATAGTTTTTTTTTCAGATATTACATGTCAAACATCTATATATCAGGAGATAGTGGCAGAGTGAAGAAATATGTTTAAAAAATAACGTACATACAGCAGCTTTAACTGTCAGTTTAATTCAAGATGGCCACCAAGGTTAATCAGTGATGGTCAAACTTAAACTGTCTCTCAGAGGAGGTGGTAGCTGAGGTGCTGGGGGTGTCTCAATGTTTAATTCATTCATTCAACCTTTATTTAGTCAGGTAAATCTCATTGAGCCTCGTGGACTCATTTACAAGAGCGACCTGCTACAAACTAAAGAATAAAGAACAGCAATGGTAGAATTTCCTTAAACAATAAACAATAGACAAACATAAGAGAGAAATACAGTTTTTATTTTTAAAACAAAGTATCAAAACTAGCACAACATTATAATGTATATATTATATTAAACATTATAATGATCCAAGTTGAAAACTCGGGTGTAAAAAGTTGAACATGTCTTCATTTAAGAGACTTTTGTTAACAAATATGATGACAAAGACCAGGTTGATTGGAAAACAAATAAACAAACACACACAAAACAAATTGCCCCTTGGGGATAATAAAGAGTCTTGAACTTGAAAGAATAAAATTGACATAAAAAAAAGAAAAGATAAACAACTTTCTAATTATTGCTGCATAATTGTATTTATTCAAACTCATTCATCACGTTAAGAATTTTTACCTTCTCTAATACCACTGATGACTTTTGAGGCATAAAAGAAACACGCAGAATACCAAACAAAGACTTAGCACCAACTTGTGTGCATGAATATGGAAATCACACTGATATAAATGTTTCTCAGTGGCTGATTGAAGGTAAACAGTGGATTTAAATGTGTGTGATGATGGAGGAGGGCACCTTCTGCCTTTCACTGCTTTGAAAGGGTTTGAGCTGCAAAATAAAGTTAAACTTCAGTCTTTACTCTTGTTTAAATGAAATGAAACTTCAGTCTTTACTCTTGTTTAAATGAAAAACCTGTCAGAGTTTTATACTCAGATCCCTTTATGTTCAGAAATGACCCAGTCACAGCTGATTTGGTTGGGCTGAGACCTGTCATTCATGAGATATTTTGCTAACAGACAAACAGAGTTGAGTCCACTAGTCAATGCCAAAGTTTTAAGCAGACACACAAGGTTTTAAAGAAGACTTGGCTCCCCCAGCATGTTTCAGCACTACACAACGGACACAATGAAGCTCTTTGATTTATGATATTGTTCCTGTCAACACGTCGGCTGTCGGTGGACTCTTTACAGCCTCGGACCAGGCAGATGGCTGGTTACTGTATATATGAAATGTATTTATTCAGTCATATTTCTAAAGAGCTGTTTGAACAGGTGTCTACACACACACGGACAAGCATCAGACAGAAACACACTCCTTCAGCAGCAATGCTATCTTATCCAGAAGAGAAGAGCAGCTGCAAAGGATGACCCAAACTAAGCTGTTAATGATTTGTGATGAACTGTGTGTGTGTGTGTGTGTGTGTGTGTGTGTGTGTGTGTGTGTGTGTGTATGTGTGTGTGTGTGTGTGTGTGTGTGTGTATTTACTTCATCGCCACCTATTTTTTTTAACTAACAGGAGCTCATTATTAAAGGTCCAGCTTTGATTTGTCAAGTTCAGCAGGGTGAATTTGAACATCTGTTGTGTTTCAAGGTTGTGTCGAGGAGAGTGGGCACAGCTACCAGGGCAGGGATTAGGTGGAGCATACACCCCCTCACACACACACGCGCGCGCACGCACACTCAATGAGTCAACGGGTCACAATCCTGAGGTATATGTGTTAGATTATAAAAGTTGTGAGGTTCTGAGGGTGGATCAGCACAACAGACGTTTTCACATTAATGAATCAGTGGTTCTGTTCATTGTACCAAGTTAGGTTTATTGGGTAAATTAGTTCTCATTTACTCAAGCCTTGAAATACAAGTGTTGCTTAGCAACACAGCAAACTGAAGAAGAACGAAGAAACGAGATAAAATCAACATTTGTTACCAATATAATGACCCTCACTTAGGGAGATATGTCACAGTGGGAAAATGTAACTTCACCCACCACTGAAGGCGTAGGAAGAGGGATAATGCTTTATACTGTATTTATGTTGTACTGTATGTATAAATACGTACATATTACATTATCCAGTGCGTGTAGTGACATATTCATTGTTTAACCAAAACAGCTCTAAGTCCGTCAGTCTTCAATGTGATGGTCAATAAGGTGATCTTGATCTAAACCTCAGAAATCTCTGGTTATCAGGAATGCTACATCAGTATTTTGTCAATAGCATACTCTGTGTCAGGCTGTGGAGGGGGGTGGGGTGTTGTGTATATAATTGTGGGTATATAAGCTCAGCCATGACTATTGTTTAGGGATGCACCGATCCACATTTCTCACTTCCGATCCGATACCGATACTTAAGAACTGGGTATCGACCGATACCGATACTTTTCCGATCCGATACTGTTCAGGTATGTGAATCTGTTTAAAGAAATTTTTGTACTGAGACTATTCATTTTAACATTGTGTGAGATAAACCCAATGAAGACACTCTTGAGCCTTATAACAGGAAACTCACAAACTTTAACAGCACACAAGAGGCAAGTCTATACCACACACATCTCCTTCTCACTCATGGTTCAGCTGGAAAAACTAAAAAACCGCTAAGCATGATGGGAAAGACAACAAAATCCACTCCCCTTAACCACTAAGGGAGTGGATTTTGTTGTCTTTCCCATAATGCTTAGCAGTTTTTTAGTTTTCCAGCTTTAGGTGCATCTGGAAAACTAAAAAAACCGCTAAGCATGATGGGAAAGACAACAAAATCCACTCCCTTAGTGGTTAAGGGGAGTGTATTTTGTCTATAGACTTGCCTCTTGTGTGCTGTTAAAGTTTGTGTGTTTCTTGTTGTAAGGCTCAAGAGTGTCTTCATTGGTTTTAACTCACACAATGTTAAGACGGCAGTCACAGAATATGATGGAACACATGTGCTCTTTGAAGCTGGATCGGAAATATCGGCAGGTTGGATCCGATATCCGATACTTAAAATATGCTGGTATCGGATACCGATACCGATACTGGATCGGATCTGCCCCATCCCTACTATTGTTCTGCATATATAAATATGCACATCAATCTTTTTATATCTAGCATGCATGAGACGTGTCTCTGTGTGTTTGAGAGGTGACCAGTTGTCACTTAGCTTTGACAGCAAGCAGGTATCAGGATGTCATGGTGTCACCTCCAATCCTTTGTGCGTGTGTGTGTGTGTGTGTGTGTGTGTGTGCGTGCGTGCGTGCGTGCGTGTGTGTGTGTGTGTGTGTGTGTGTGGCATATATCTCTTGAG